>PQWD01007880.1:174863-393739 GCA_019425675.1 Leucinodes orbonalis | reverse complement strand
TAAACAGAGTAAAGACTGGCTAGTTTTTAATTTTCCTTTTCATTAACTTTTTTTTTAATTTAGATAAATAAAAAATGTATTTTACGTAGTATATACGCTGTATCACCTTTAGTTTAGTACACAGATAACAAACTATCTGGAAACATCCAGACGTTACAAATTACATGACTGGTATGTCCCTCCACTGCACTTATCGGCTAATATTGGACCTTTATAATAAATACCATTATAATAATTTCATCAGAATTTAAATTGCTCATTTACATTCTGCTTGAAATTAACATTTCATATTTTAAATAATACTCCGTGGTACATCACTTGGGTAATAAATAGGAAACCTTTTGAAAATAGTGGGTTGAAGTGACAATACAAAATTAATGATAAATGTTACTATTTAGATGTTTTAATGTATTTACCAAAAAGCATACAATATTATGAAATACATGCCCAATGCCATGGGATCCTTGTTATTTAAAAATAAAAGTTTTTGACTGTTTACTGCTGTTGCCTGCAGATGACTTTTACAGCTTCTGCCCTATGAAGTCATCATCTCATCTCATTAAACGTCACCAAGGGACACGAGCCTACCCATGAAGGGTGTATAGGCCTTAGTCGTTCACGCGGACCCAGTGCGGACTGGCCGACTTCACGCACAACCTTTGAATCACTTCGTAGGCGTGCGCAGGTTTCCACACAATGTTTTTCTTCAGCGTAAAAGCGTTAGATAAACGCACATAAAATTTCGAAAATTCGAAAAGACATAAATATGTGGCGGGATTTGAACCTGCACCCTCCAGATCGAAAGGAAACAACCTACGCCAATAAGCCACCGACGCTCCTAGGACAAATAGCGAGCGCATGATATTATGGCTCTCAACCTTAGCATTTATAACTACTACGACTGAGGCAGCAATTACGAATGTTTTAAGTTGAGAATTATCGAAACTTATACCCGCAGAAAGAGTGCAGACTATCAGCGGCTATCAGCGATCATCCTATCCGATAAAAAGGGTTTAAACTGGTAATGAATTTAAATATATGCCTTTCTACCCAGGCAAAGCCGGACAGTCAATAAACTGAAATAAAACAATAACAGAAATGTTTATGACTCCCTTGGCTTGTAAACATTTTTATGGAGCCCTTCTGTTAAATTCCACATAAACATTAGTAGCCAATTAAAGAATTAAAATGGCGGACGTACATCGGTGTCATTTAGAATCAGTATTTTTATTGAATTTACCAGTGAGTCATTTTGTATTAAAAAATTATGTACCTCCGATTTTCTAGCTGCGTGGTATTGTCTTCTCTTACGATGAAACATCGAGAGGAAACCTGCGTACAACTGCGAAGAGATTCAAAGATTGTGCGTGAAGTCGGCCAATCCATACCGGGCTCGCGTGGACGACGTAGGCATACACCCTTTACGGGTAGGCTCGTGCCCCTCGATGGGGACGTTTAATGAGCTGATGATGATCGCAAAGGAGACCCTAAATCCAACGATGGGCTCTTATAAGCTTATAGTAATATTATCAATATATCTTATTCCTTTACGCAAAGCGATTATTCTTAAATGTTTTATTCAAGAAATCTTACATAAACATTCAATAAGGTCAAACATTATCAATAGCTTTTGTATCGAGCAAAAATATTTAAGTATCAAATCTCTTATCTGTAACTTTACGTATTCAAGTTTTTAGTAATAATAGCATTACTTGTACAAAGCGATGTCCCTTATCCCTTTTTGAGCAACATAATGTGCCTTTTAAAAAATAATCTCCATAGAAAGCGAAACTAGTTTATCGTAATGTGAACGAAACCATTATGAGCAATTTTAAAATCTCACGGTGCCATTT
The DNA here is from genome assembly GCA_019425675.1 of Leucinodes orbonalis. Classification (NCBI taxonomy): domain Eukaryota; kingdom Metazoa; phylum Arthropoda; class Insecta; order Lepidoptera; family Crambidae; genus Leucinodes; species Leucinodes orbonalis. Next base: position 391,886 of record PQWD01007880.1, on the reverse strand, counting down.
TCCGAACCATAGACAAGAGCGAGTTATCTCTAAAGCGGTCGCAGCCAATCTCTAATGGTTGACCTTAACGACTTTTTTTTAACTGACATCCGATAGATGTGGCCTTTACTTTTTTCATCGTTGGGGGCGGTTTTTTCCACAGATAACGTATTGGATACTTCTGTTCTCTACCATGTAATCTTAATTATGGTTTCTACCTGGTTCCAAGATGGTCACGATAATACCCGTTTCTGAGTTTCAATTCTACTAAAGTACTTGAAATCATCATCGTCCGAACTGGGAGGGCTAAAAAGTTACGGTTTTCATTAATTGAGTATGGCAACACACAGACATCAAATCAGATTCTGCTAATAAATTGAATTGCAACAATTGTGCTAAAACATGCGACTTTTTTGGTAAAATTTGCGATGGAACTGCCAGTCATTCAGGAAATGAATTGCGTTTAGCAATATTGCTTGTTTTGCCCTTTTTAGCCCTGTAAGGCAATGGAATGACCTTCCTGCGTATTTCCCGATACGTGAAATTTGGGGTTTTCAAAAGAGTGAATAGGTATTGAGTTTGCGTGATACATCTTAGGCTGCATCGTCACTTTCCATCAGGTGGGAGAGCAGTCAAAAGCACCCATTTTTGAGGCACGGATCTACCTGTATATGTACAGAATATCATTGCAAAAAAATGCCAATTTCCTTCAACGCTGCTACTGTTATGGTCAAGTGTATCACTTACCAACACGGTCCCGTTCACTTATGACATAAAAAAACGGAATTGGTGCCCTGATACCGAGATGGTCACGATATTTTACCTGTTTCTGTTTGTTGTTAGTATATCTAATTAAAATTTCGTTTGTATCACATCGCTTTGGAATGTTAGATTGCGATAGCGCCTTTGAAATAATAAAGTGATATAATTTATTAAATCTATACTTTGATATGGGTAATTAAGTTCCGTTTGTACGTGTAATGAGAGGATATATTCAGATTCTGTTAATTAAGGTTACAAATTATTTCATGAATGATATTGTTTTGGTAAGACTTCGTTTCCGAATGTATGAGCAATTTGAGCTTAATTTAAGTAGGTTCTCTAGGGGTGCCTTCCAATTACTGGATTGTTCTGTAAAGTCCCTACATTTTTTTTGGGAAGCACATTTCTCTTATGGCCTTGTGGACTTCACAGGGAAAGTTTCAATAGGAGAGATGGCTGTAGTAGCCTTAAAAATGCGCATTAAACATGTGAATCCCAGGAGGATTCGAAACATGGGTTAGTTTCAAAAGAGGCTAGGAAACCTAGTATATATTTGGGGAGGCAACCCACCTGGTACGTGCCGGCAACGTGAATAGGGACTGGTCGAACCTACTGGAGGTCGCGACTTTCGCTCTTCGGTCTTGAAGTAAACCTCTCACTTATTTTTGGATTCCTAGTACTTCTCACAAGTTGATAGTACTTTGGGATTACTGTTATATCTCACAGTAACTACCTAGCTTAAGGTTGGTAGCATATATTTTTTAAAACAATCCAATATTATCAATAATAACCAAATTTTTGAAAACGGTAACAACTGAGTTTCTTGCTTGATGTTTCTCAGTAGTAGCAGTAGATAACAGCAATCGGAACCAGTGGTAGATTATAATTTGACATTCAGAATTGTTCTTTATGGACCTAAGATCAATTTTTTATTTCATTTTAATACGCCTTACTGATGTTGTTTTTTTTTTGTTCGCAGGTACTAAACTCTATGGCAGCCAGAATTTACGTAAATACTTTTTTATTAATTATATGGTTACATAAAGATATTAGCGTAGGAGTACTGAATCTCTCATATAGTTTGCAATGGAAAACCACTTCTTTTAGATAAACATAGTTGACCTTACTCATAAGGACTGTATCAAACCAGATGAGCTTATCAACCACTCTTGGTGCATCCTGTCCAATAAAGATCAAAGATCTGGTGACCTGAAATCACGTACTGGATTAGCGTGGTTGGTTATGGGTTACGGTTCCAAGTTCGCCGAGAACAGGAGAAGTGTTCTTGATGAACATTATAAATATTGAGATGCTTTATTAGACTTATTTTGACCTTCAAAACATAATATGCACGTGAATTGTATTTTAAAAGAGCATTTAGCCTTTATTGCTTGAATGAGGTTGTGGAGCCCGAACAAAACAAGTTGCTTTGTAAATAAATCTGAAGATATTAACTGTGTAATTTGTATTTCAAACATTTCTAGAAAAAAATAACTTAAAAAACATATTATATTGCTCCAGGTAGAATAATTTAGATTTACATTCCTACATTTTTTGTTTATAAGTTTAAAATTGAGTCAAATTTGTCATACCTAACAACATACCTACAATACAGGGCTAAAACTATTCTTAAATTCAAATATCCAACTCGTGAAGAAGTTGAAACTTCTTTCAAAACTTTATGCAGTCTAAAGCCAAGCAAAACGGTCAAACCTCGTGTCTCGAAATAATTGTAAGATTGTAACTCTGGCCATCGAACACCGGTCGAGTTTACCTGTTTATTTTTTATTCGAAAGCTCGCTAGACAGAGATGGAAGACGCGGCTTGTATTCCCAAAGCGTGTGGAGATTCCGCACCTACCTATGTTTATGAAAACGAGACGACTGGGACTGAGGGCGACGACGCCAACAATGCACGGCCTATCTGGTTATTATATCCGACGAGGCAAAAAGGCACCGCATCCCTAATGTCCTTGTACAAATACATGCACATCCAACTCGGGCGGTTAACGCGCGGTGTGGCAACGTGCGCCGCGCATTCTTGTCCAATCCCGAGCAACTTCACGCCAGTTGCTTCTCGACCGAGCTTTACGTCGGACGCACGTCGGTCGGTCCCGAAACTATCGTCTAAATAACTGTTAAACAATTTAAAGTGTTCGAAATCGATTCGCACCGCGAAGTTTTACTGTGGAACAGTGATGGGAAGTGTCGTGTGCTCAAACGCAATCGTACGATGACCGAACTTTCAAAAGAAAAAAGTTGGGCCCAGTGCATTTGGCTTGACAAAAAAATATATATTGTGTACGTAATGTAGTGATGAACCGATGGGATCCAAGTGTAGCCGATTAGTTAGTGATGTGTACTGTGATAAAAAAGCTGTCAATCGCGTAGATGATTGTCGCCCGTGATAATATTAGTTTACAAGCAACCAAAGATTCCTGATGATCTTATATATTAGTTTGTGCTTCATATTGGTAGTTTTAGGTAAGTGGTACCACTGTAATTGCTTGTGTATCGTAATTATGAGTTATCGTTAAGATTTATTGAATTCTACCAGCACGTCGGGTAATTATAGGGGCTATAGTGCAACGATAATTGGATAGTGATGCAAGGAATGGGAACGCTAAATCATTATACTATAAATCTTGATTGAAGATGCGGAGGTAATTAAATTTACGAATATTAATGTACAGATGGCGATTACATTGTAATTCGCTTTGGGTTTTATCGAAAAAGCGAAATTTGTGAATTCTGACAATCTTCTAATTTAGTTTAAGGCAGTTCAGAAACTTTTATAGAAATAATTTTTTTTCAATATAAATAATAATATAAATTCTTTACTTGAATGGATAAAGAATAAGTTATTTAAAAAGAACTGATATTTGTAACAGTTACAATTATATACAAAACTATTACAAAAAGTACCACCATAAAAACTGTCACCGATACAGATGACAAAATATAGATAATTTCCGTGCCACCCCTATAATAAAGCGGGGAATAAAAAACCCCTGCACCATGAAATTTTAAATTAAACGCCGGATTTGAGTTACCGTTACGCATACGTGGGTACGTTCGTTTTAGTTTTGACGCAAAAACATATCCAGGTCAAGTAATAATTAGATATAGTTGCGATAAAAACAGCGCAGCCATTATTGTTATGATAAAAAGAATAGGTATTAAAAGATTTACGCTTTGAGGTCAAACGTTAACAAAGATATTTGCTACAATTTATCTAAAGAATTGGGGACTTTATTGTGTAAGACAAAAATCATCTGATATTATAATGTAGATATTGAGATCTCCGTCAGTTATGCGTGAAAACTGTGGGATAGGAAAGATAATCTAACAACGTCCGACTTACTACATGGCACCAGAATCAAAAGTTTTACTGCTTCGGAATACACGAAAATTTCCAAAAAATCCGAAAAAGCCGTCTTTCTTTTAGATATTTTTCTAGTATGGTAAAGTGATTTCAGCATCTGTTACAAACGATTCATTCTAAGAAAATTTTCTACAAATAGATTAATATAACGCTTCGGAACATTGAATAAACGTAATAAACTTCGCAACCTTTTAGTTACTTTCTAATACTTATCAAACTTAAGAAATCAATGTTTCATAAAAATCTGTAACTGAATCCATCCTGCAAATTCATTCCAAAGATGAAATCGTGTGACACTTTCCAAAACTAGCAGATATTCTAGGTATTTGGGTAATTACTCATTTGCAAAATAGCAAATTTTTAAAATCTAATACATCGGTATTCGTATAGTTAAAGATCATTCAAAGAAACCATAATACATTTTAATGTCAGATATCATGGATCTAGCAATCATAATATATTTCTATGCCCTGTGGAATTACAAAAGAACATGGGCAATAGCTAGAAACAATACTTAAAATTAATAAAAAATACTCCATCGTCAAGGAAAAGAATTTCCTTCAAACTCAAACCGTAAATAGATATTAACCTAACTCACGTGAACTAAATAGGCAAACTACGTACAGCGCTCTCTAAACTCGCTCCGTTTTTCTAGATAACTATAATAAACGGTGCCGCAGAAGAAGTTGCCAAGTTTCCACCTATGAAGTTGTGTGCTAACGAATCTGCGTCTGAATTGATGCTGTCTAGAAAAAACAAGAATATTTCAAATACCAATAGTGAACATGTCTATTGCAAACCTGTAACTAATGCAATAATTGATTTTAATAGTAGAACACTTGAGATAGTTTCGGAAACACTATTAAAATACTTTTCCTTATGATAATACCAGATTAAAAAACAATTGTTACCATGCCTACTTTCACAAAATAAAGGCGTGAAGATTATTGCAAACTTCTAAAATAATACGGAGAAGACAAGAGTATTAGGCTATTACAGACTTCTAAAGTTATTCAAATATCGGATGTCTTAAGAACATGAGAAAACAAGAAAATTTTGTTTTTACTATTTTCAAAAGTGCAGAAAAACACAGTAAGAAATTCAGTTACATAAAGTGAAAAATATGAGCAAATCAGAAATTGATATTCTTTAACATATAGCCTGCTAAGCCTACCTATTAATTTGAGGTGTCCAGTGAGCTACCAAATTTACAATTATTTTGTTCATATTTGTTTGAGTGACTCGTTAGCTTATTGTAGAGCTAAGTTACTCTTGACTTTTTCAACCTCAGCTGAGATTCCATAACCATACCTAAAAAGCTTTCGATATCTCGGTTCAATTTATCGCTGATGTCGAAGAAATAAATGGGAGCCAATGCCAATGGAATATTTGAACAATACAGTTCCATGAATAGAAAACTGTAGGAATGTGAATTATGTCTGCAAGATTCTGTTAAATATAAAAAAATAAAACAAATTATTTTAATACTTCCAATTATTTTTTGGAAAGTAAATTATTTAGAAATATACAGTGTTTATGTCGTAAATACCTTTGATAAAAATATTGTAAGATATTGTAAACAATCAAAAACAGGATGAAAATAATCGTAAAGAAATAAGAAATAGCGGTTCTTTTTTTGTCAACTCCTTTTTCAAAAAGCTTAATGATATTATTTCGCTGTGGTTTTCCTTGAACTGACCTTAAGTATCTAAATAATTAAGTATCTTAAACATGAACTTATTAAAATCGACGTCAGTAAACAAAGAACAGAAATTATAAAGCATAATAGATAAAACGAAACCTAGGAAACTAAGTATAAGGTTCCTCTACTTTATATAGAGATTGCAGAAAGTATTCAAAGTCATTAATTCTTTAGTTTCTCTACAAAAACTGTAAGTTTACCTAATAAAGTGGTGATAGAGAACATTAAAATAAATTCTTCAGTTTTCGAAAAAACGTTATCCAAGAGAAGTAAACTTTAAACCTTGGTTGAAATAAAACTGCGTAACAAATACTCGCCGATAATACTCGCTGACTTATGACGCCATCTAGTGGCGAGTAGTAAAACTAATAGTTTCGCGGTGTTACCAAAAGACTAATTTAATATTTTTCCATGAATATTTAAATCTTAAGTAACTACCACATTAATTTATTAATAGAAATTTCATAGTCATTATATTATAATCTCCATAATGAAGCTAATAACAAGTCACAAAAAATATTCTGCGCTACAAGAAATGTTATGAAGAAAAGTAATCTTGGATTAAATTTGAATACATTATATTGCTTTTTCTTCAATTTCAGTGTATATTAATAATTAAGCGAACATTTTATTATATTTGAAAGTTCTTAAGAGATATTACAAACATGTTTCTTTTTATTTAGTAAATTGGTGTCATTATTAAATGGCATTAATAATTGATATGATTTTTATAGAAAATAAATAACTTATTAACAGTTAATTTCCTTACTTATTCTTAAGTATTACGTTCTCTCTACTTTTATGTATAATAAAGTATCTGTGAACATATATTCTACATTAAAGCTGGACCAATACATTTTTGAATTAAGTTACCTAAATATTCGTGAGTAAACATGGATTTATATATAAATAATTGAGGGACTTATCGTCGCTTTATGGCATTTCGGTAATAATTCAAACTGCCCGGTAAAGATAGAAACATCATTAATTAGTAAGCTTACGTCGGGGACCGGTCATACATCGTTGTGTGGTCTTATAGGGTTGTACAAACAATAATAAAATGTTTACGCATACAAAAAATCTACTTTCGAAAAAGGTCTGTGAGCTTCGGCCCAACACAAGCCGACTAAAGGTTTGGGACGCTAGCCTCAAAATCAAAGAATTTCGAAGACATTTTGGTATTTTTTTTATAATGTGTGTACAATCGTAAGCGCCTATTGTATTGACAATTTAAATTTTCATCCAGTTATCACGTAATGCCCCAGTCATTAAGTTCTCACTTAAATGAAAAGCCCGCACTAAATGATTTTCTTATCAAGTCTATAGACAAAAATAATATAATGCGTCCAATATAAGGCTAGTTCGATTTGCCATCCAGTGGTCCCGAACTAAATTATTTATTTTTATTTATTTGGAAAACAAACAATACAGTGTCACTCATATATAAAAAACAACAAATGTACAGAAAACAGTTAAGTCTCCACAACTCGATATTCCATAAAATGAACATAAAAAGGTGTTCCATCAGTAAATATTATTTTTATCCATTATCCCTACTCTTTTATTAATTCTATAAATATAGTTAGTTCTGGCAACCCTACAACTGATGTGTGCTCTCTATTTAATCGAACTAGGTTCTAATTGACATGGCCGGCCGTCAAATTCAACGGGATTTATTTTAAATACGACTCCGAATACGACACCGGTTAAATTCGGTTACATTAACGAACGAACGAATATAATTTACCGAACTTATAAATCTAGCAGCACTTTCAGTGGTTGAGATAATATACGTTCATTGCATAGGAAAGAGGGGAAATACTAAATGAGAAATTAAAAACCGGCCATGAGCAAGTTTCTGAGCTATTTCTTAATATAACGTTGTTAATATTAAATTAACTTATTTCTAGAAAAAAGTGTCACAGAAAGTTATCACTAAAGGTTCCATTATTATCTTTTAAGGCACACAACCCTAAACATGATAGTTAGCAGGTACTTATAAGTATCTATAGTTTTAAATTACTTTATAAGTTGCAGCTTATTTACTAAGTGTCAAATTCCCAGGCCTACAAACTGGAATTTATCAGTGAAATTGTGATTGTATGACAGATAAACGATACAAAACGATAGATAGATGACACTTTGAAACTTTAATAACTGTCATAAAACACGTTCAATTGATAGAATATTAATCTCCTTTAAAATTAATTAATTCTCAATCAATCAAGTCGGGACGCTACTAATTAAAATGGAGTGACTATAATGAATATTTGTGATTTAAATGATATTTTGTCATCGGATTGATACCGGAGTCACGGCCTCACAAAAATCTACGTCGAACAATGTTTTATGTTAATAATTTGGTTTTTTTTTATTCTCTTTCTTTATTGGTCACACTCTTAATAAATAGCGTATTCAGAATCCCCAAAATACAGGGTTTCGCTAGCTTGTGTGTGTGAATGTGCGTGCGTGTGTGTGTGTGTGTTTGTGGTGTGTGTTTGTGTGTGTGTGTGTGTGAGTGTGCTATTGTAAATATATGAGCGTCTATTAATTTACATAATGAGTGACTCAATGGCATCGTAATCAAAGCCCTGAAGCCACTCATTTAAGATATTTTTAGTTTTTAAACCGTTTATTCGGTTCATAAAAATACATTAGCCTTTCTTAGCAGTGTGAATGATAAAATTATTCATAAATGGAGGAGACTTAAGTCAAACTGTGATAGTTTGTATAATAAAATTAAGCAAGTGTTTTTAAAAATTATGTCTTGAAATTCTAAAATAATTCCACGATATTATTTTTAAAAGCCCCTTCGCCTTTGACCTCAGATTTTTCCAATCCAATAGGGTGATATTTTTAACTATATTTCTTTGAAAGCAAACCGCATCAAACTGAATTAGTGGACGTGACCGCGGCACACGATTGCTGTACGGACAGCAGGACAAATTTAAAAATTCACTATAGATTGTAATAGAAAAGTATTTTATAGCATGGTGTGCTATGTACTTAAACAAAAGATAAATAACATTGCCGAATCGGACTTTAACTCAGCATATACCTATCTCAGCCTGTTGTGTGGAAACCAGACACAATATTAAATTTATTTTTAAGTGCAAAGTAATAAAATAAATTATTGTTTACAAAAATGTGTTCTAAAGTAAGTAATATATTTTTTTTATAGTAAGTAGGTACATTTATAAACAACGCCGAGTGAATTTCATAAAAATGTTTTATGGTAACCATAAAATATAATTACTAGAAATAAAAGGAAATGCTATGTGGCACTTCGTTTCTTATTAATATTATTGTATGACGTATCCACCTTGCCCAAGCAGCTGTTCTCAGCAGGATTTAATCATAATACTTTTGGGCTTCTCTAACTTAATTTTATATCAGCAATTGATAAGCTTAGAAAAATAACCTCAATGATCTAATCAAGAATAACGTAATTGCAGACCTGTCTTGCAATTTTGAAGCAAGCACCGTAAGTTTCATAATGCCACAAAGTATGGTTTCATTTTCCATGCAGACGGTACGGATACCATAAAAAGTATGACAAACAAAGCAAATTGAAAAAATATTCAATAGATCTCCAGGCGTTCCCGGTTCGGGTATCACGATTTTGAGGAATTCAACTATAGGCTAAGAAAAACTGCTCGATTTTAAAGGGTTAAAAAAGTGACGGGTCTATACGACCACGGAGTATCATGACATAGAAATAAAACTGTAGTGACTGTTTGTAATATTAAATCATTGCTTTTGATTACTCGCAAAAATAAACAATTTATGAACAGTTTATAAACTAAATTTCAATTTGTTATCTGTTTATCTGCTGGGCATATTTACGGTACTTTCACTTGCAGATATCTGATGTAATTAGTAGCACCACTCTCTTTTTTTCATAGTCTACTGCTGGAGTTAGGCCTCCCCCATGGCAGTAGTACCTAACGCAGTCTATTTTTATTTCCACACGTATGAAGGCGTTGGCACACACACTCACAAACTTTTGCCTTTTTAATGTAAGTGTGACGACAACCAAAGCTATTTATTTACATTAGGTACATGAAATGGCTACGTTGAAACTATCATGACAGGATTTGAAGTGATGTACCATTAATATGGAGGATTTGTGTCGGTAAATACAATAGCATTATACAATATGACCTTATTAAACAGGCTCAATACGTTGGATTACGTTATAACTTTTAATGATCTCAAACTTCAATGCTATCATGTTGGATAATTATTACATTCAGGTTAAGGGTTTCTGACCTATTTATAATTGGATCAAATGGAATTAATGTCTGACGTATTCTGTTTGTTGAAGTTATTTGTTTATGATGTTGAAATCATACTAAAAACAAGTTGGCTGCTTTTATGTAAATGTAAAATATGACACAAATGTTTATGCACATTAATGTTCGTTCTGTATGGGAATCGAACCTGGAACTTACAGTGAAGTAGCTAACTTCTTCGAGGTAGTGATCCTCGGTTAATGAAGTGAAAAAGCTGATGATAGTTTAAAGTTTCATGACTACCTATAATGAACCACTGCAATGCACAGGCCTTCGCAAACAGCATGGCCATGGGGCGACGGTTACCCACCACACAGGCCAATGAGAACTGGTTTATATTTGAAATTCACAATTCGTGATTTATAAAATTTTAAACAGAATATTTTTCAAAAGTTATGAACCTTTTTTGTTGACGGTCCTCCGCCATTTTCTTTTCCCCGCTCTATCTGCCAGTTGTTCAAGAAAGTCGCGCCTACGTTTAATCTCGGAGCTTATGCACTCTGCTTGCAGTTAATCTGCGATGCAACCATCTGCGACGGTGTATTCGGTTGCTTTCATAACTCCAATCTGTAAGTGGATAAGTAAAGAATTGGGACACGAAATATATTACTTGGCTTAAAGCCCTGCTGATGTTATATAGGTGGATGTAGGTTTGTGACGCTTTCTCGACACTTATTGGATTGTTATGAACTTTGAAAACATTCTGGCAGTATCAAAAGAATCATAGGATACTTACATTATATAAAAAATGACAACCTTGCCTATTTAGCAGTGTGACTTTTTCATGTCGGCGAACTGCAGACAAAAATGTAATAAATATACTTAATTATAAAATATACGATAATGTTAGTATTTGAGGAGACAAAACTGTGAACTATGCTAATCACCTTAGGCATCCCCAAATATCCTTAATTTCGCAATAATATTTTGTGCCATATATTGCTTTGCTACCTATCACAATGTGTACACCAAAAACCCCCGAAATAAACTGATTTTCCATAATAGATTTGTCATGGTAGGGATCAACCCCTAACTAAAGGGGCTACAACCGAATTCGACATTGGACCCTTTTTAACATATTTGCGCTAAGAAGCTTTCACTTAAGTAATTACGTCATGTTGCTTAGAATGTCAGAGTAATCTTTATATACACTAAAATCTTAGTTTTTAGGGGAATTGTTCCAGTGTAACGCTCGATTAGTCGATTATCGATAGCTGTCGATAGTTGGGCAAATGTAATGGTATCGATACTATCGATAACTTCTCTTCAACCTACTGTCCCGCTGCTGGACATAGGTCTCCCCCATTTTGCGCCAGATATCCAGTTCTCCGCTTTTCTCATCCAGCCTCCACCAGCGACCTTTCGCAAGTCGTCGGTCCATTGGGCCGGACTACGCTTGCCAATTAATAGTTTTGTACTTACAATAGTATCGATACTATCGATAGTTGGTGTTATTTACAAAGTCAACAGGCCAAAACGCCGAAGCGCTTTTTTCCAAGTATCAAAATTCATTATTGTGCTTTACTTTAGTATTTTAAATGTATTTTTTATTGTATTTTTTGTATTCTTTTTGACGTTCATAAGTGATTTTTGTAAGCCTAATCTGAATAAAGAATTTTGACTTTGAATATCAATACCATTAATAGTAATGTCTATATTGAGCTACGAAACCTTCGATAGTGTTGCAGTGTACCAATACTGTTGCGCTAAACTAATCTATCGATTGTATCGATACTATCGATAGACATGTCGATGGTTATTATGACTTTCGAGGACAACTATCGATAATCTAACTATCGATAGTTCGGCAACACTGGTAGGTTCCATATTTAACAATTATAATAACTGATACCTCTTTAGAGATTTATTCGTGCGTACTCGTCTAAATAATTATGTACGGGAAAATTTAATTTTACTTTGTATTGGTGTTCATAAATAGTTCGTGTTCAAAAAGATTAGGTAAGCAACATATTTAATTTTTGTTTTTGGCAAGTCTACTATAATTTGAACACAAAATAAAGATGTGGTTTTGAATTAATGCTATCCGCTTTGATGGTTGGATATACTTTTGAAAATATGATATTTATAATGGTCTAATGGTTAAGTAGATAGCAATCACACCAAGGATTCTGTCTATATAATAAACATGTGTTCTTGTGTTGGTCTGGTATTTTTATGTTTTGTATGTATTTTCAGAAAACTATAAATTTAATGTTTATCCATCGCTAACTAAAAATAATACATGCATCGTGCTTAAATAATTACTTTGTTAAATTCTTACAACGTGAAAATGAAATGGAAAATGAAAATTTAACGCTTGTAGAATTAATTTACGAATCTATTTTCAGATTAGGTTTAGTTAATGGAAATTGAAAATAGGTCTTGCGCTCGGCTCCCAATATATTCAGTTGAATGTGTACCTAATTTTCAAATTAAACCCCAAGTTTAATATCGTAATCGCTATGGATGTAATAAACCGTTGTGTACATAAAACTATGTATTTAATTAGTAGACGATGTTCGTTAATTCATAAAACAAACTGCTACGAAATCTTCATCGTACGTATATAATTCGCTTAGGACTTAAACTGTGGGCATTTTTAGTTTGCAACTAATTAATTTCTATTGTAATTTCACGAAGATTTATCTCAGTTCAATATTAGATTAAGTGCTATTATTAAAAGATTTTTACCCAATAATAATGTTGCGTAGAATTTCGAGCTTTTACGTTTCGTAGACTGCTAACGCCATCTAGTGGGTGATAGCAGGGTTAACAAAAATTACCGCGCAAAAACGCGTCAACCTTTTGAAATATTGTAAACACTTTTAAAAAAATAGTTTACAAACGTTTAGGTAATGTAATGCTAATTATATTTCACCGAATTAAATATTTGTACGAAGCCATGCAAAGTTAATATTAAAACAACGTTGTTTGTAGTTACATCTACAGTGTAAACGGCAAATGAGTTCAAATTGAACACAATCAACCGCTAACTAACATTGCAAGTTATTATTTAACTGGGAACTAGCGTTTAGTTGAGCAAACTGCTGCCCCGGGGGTCACTCCACTACAGTTTTCATTCATGTTACTATTGTATGGAGAGGCAGGGTTGTCGCTTGCTTCTTCACTTATTCAATTCTTTAAATTTTTTTTTTTGCTTGTAAACTCGCTTTCGTTAACAATAACTGTAGCCTTTTAAAAACTGTTCTTAATTGTTCTGTTTCTTAAAAATATGTTTAAAACCCTTTGACAGCCAGCAAACCAAACACAAAAATTGAATTATTTGTCAGTCACCAGTGATAAGGTTAAATGTTATTATGATTGAAATTTTATTTTGATGGCGTTTGTGAGTATGTATCAATGTATATTATTTGAATAATTCCAAAAAACATGGAGTGTTTGTAATTTGAATATAACCCCCTTTTCTATATGTTTCGAGTGGGTACAGCCCAATCTTCCCATAGCTAAGTTCGGTAAGACCTGAGCCCTGTAGTAGGCCGGTATGTGCTGATGATGATGATTTTAATGTATATGTATCTATCAGCTTCTCACATCCAAATTGATGATTGTAGAATGATCATTGTTTGTATATTGTTCTTCTGATGTAATAATAATAATTTTATTCTATAAATAAAATTATTATTATTATCTATGTAAGAATCACCGATTTTTAACAATTTTAGTCAGTTATCCGGCTAAACTATGAAACGAGAAAATCTTAAATAGCTTTGCAGGGATGTAATTTAGCAGATATATAGCTTAAACAATACATGGAACAAAGAGTAACTTAGCGAATTTAAGTCTATGATTTGTTTTTTTATTCAAACAATATTCGACAACCCTATGCATGTGTTTGAGTTGGACTAATCAAATAGGACTGGTGTGGTTTTAACGATGATTATATCAAATAAGTTTTGAGATTAAATTTGAACTATTTACACTAATAAAATGGTAACCGATATTTATATTTGCATTATGGAATAATCTATCAATTTAATCATTTGTTTAAGAGGACAAAACGACAATGTTGACGTTCATAAGGGCTTTGACGTTCATAAGTGCATTTTGTAAGCTTTATCTGAATAAATGAATTTTGACTTTGACTTTGACAAAAAAGGCGTGTTTTGCAATTCTGTGTTTCGGGATGAGAGCATTCTAGCTAGAAAAATTATTAGGTATGAAAAACCTAACATCTGTCGTCTCGGGTGACGGGCGCAGTGCAGTGTTTACGGAAAATATAGAGTACTTATGGTCTATTAATTTCCTTCAACACTGCATCTGTTATGGTCAGACGTATCACTTACCACCAGGTGAGCGAGCTGACCGTCCCGTTCGCTTAAATACAATTGAAATGCCAACATGTAACGCACTTTACCAGGGTTTCTTTATTTTGCGTAACAAGATACCGGATAAACATACCCGAAAACACGTGATTGTTTGTTAAACAAACATTTAGCCCCAAGCGGTTTGGGCCAAGGACGGTTGACGTGACCCGACATCGATTGGGACTCTTTTAAAGTGAGAAAGTCATTGTTTTGACAATATTGTTAGAACTCTTTTTAATTATACTTACATTTCATTAAATACGCGATTCAATCAGATTATCTAACTTTTTAAGTACAACGTGTACAAGACGGTCGGGACGCTCACCTGATGGTAAGCAACACGCCTGATCATAAAAGAACGGCATTGATAATAACTGATAACAGATAATATTCTTCATCAATGCAGCAATGCGCCCGACACCCGAGACATTGATGTTAGGTCTCTTATAACCGGTAATTTCACTAGCTACAGTGCTCTCATCCCGAATCACAGAAGTGCAAAACTTCTATTTGACGGGACGATATCTGGCACTGCGGTGGTACTTACCTAGACGACTCAGTACCGAGTCTACCACCTATAAATTAATGACAGTTTCACCCAACATTGGTAACATATTACGCTAACCTAACTCAATGTTAGAACGCAATCTAAGAAAGGAATTATTGCAAATGGAACAAGTACAAAACGAAACAAAATAGGAAAAAGAAAAACAACCATCAGTGTAACCATATGACACGGCTTTGATGTATGGTCCGAGGAATTGTTTTCTCCATACATAAGGAGAAACGTAAAAAACATTGCTTCCTTTGTATTTCCTTTGCTCACACAGCGTTATTTGGTCATTTTTTTGTTATTGTTTGTTTTATAATGGACTGAAGGAAACGAGTTCCGCAGGTTTAGTGTGTTTACGTGTGTATGTACGTATTGAGCATTATCAGTAGCCTATATCGGCCCACTGCTGGGCATAGGCCTTCCTGCACATCGTAGCTATGGATAGGGCCGTAACCGATGTTATACCACGTGGACCTAATTAACATGTGATTAATCGAAGTAGTGTGTTGTCGCACATGTAATTTGTGGAAGTAGTGTGCTGTGGAACATGTGATTTGTCGAAGTAGTGTGCTGTGGAACATGTGATTTGGCGAAGTAGTGTGCTGTCGAACAAGTGATTTGTCGAAGTAGTGTGCTGTGGAACATGTGATTTGACGACGTAGTCTGCTGTGGAACATGTGATTTGTCGAAGTAGTGTGTTGTCGAAATACTGCCGCGTAGGTGACTTTGAGCTTAAAATAATGATGGAGAAAACTTTAGTGACAAGTTTCTTCTCTTCAACCCGTTACAGTCCATTGCTGGGCATAGGTCTCCCATATTTTACGCCAGAGTTTTCTAACAATTACAAGCTATTAAGAAAAACATATTGCACAAACCGAAACATTTACAGTTGTTTTAAACTAAATCAGTCGGCGCAGTTAAGGTGTTCTTAAAACCCGTAAAACTCACATAAAGCGGAACGTATGTTTATATTGTCCGTGTAACCGAGATGGTTTGCGAGCACTTAATGTTTAGGATTGTCAAAACAATGTCTTAAGATAGATGCCATATGGCTCAGTATTGTGTAGCAATAGTGAAGTCATAAACCATGGCGCAATGTCTAAATCTATGACTAGATTTGTCCAGATTATGAAGGGTATGTTTTTTGAAAAAGTTTGCAATCGAGCACTCAGCAGTGAGCGTCCAGACCGTCCAGTACACTTATGACATAAAAAAAACTTTTTATATGACAAACTGTCAGTGCGCTTGGCTGATGGTAAGTGACACGCCTGACCATGATAGAGCGTCATTGAAAACCAACAACTGATTGATAATTACTATTCCCCACCAATGCCGCACTGTGCCCATCACCCGAGCAAGAGAACTCAAGTAAGCTGGATCAGCATGTTGAAGTGGCAGTGGGCTGGTCACGTATGTCGCAGAATCAATGGCCATTGGAGCAGACGAGTTCTGGAGTAGAGACCTCGTCTTGGCAAGCGTAGCGTAGAACGCCCTCCGGCCCGATGGAACGAAGACTTGCGAAAGGTCGCTAGTGGATGCTGGATGAGAAAAACATAGGACCGGGATATCTGGCTCATAAAAGGGGATCCCTATGTCCAACAGTGGACTACGACACGTTAAAGAAAGATAGACCATTCATTGCGATAGTTCCTTGACATGCAACACAACCGGAAGCGCTAGCGGCTACGCCATCAAGCCCTCACAATATTTAACGGTATGAAATAACAGTATGATAACTCCTACTATGTTGCTCATAACATAGTATGTATTCTGCTTATACAAACAGAAACCATAAACTATTCCCTTTTGTACTTTAGACGTTTAGTTTACGGCACTCGGTGTGAAATACCAGACATTTATAACTTAATGTACATTAAAGTTATTTTAACTGAACCGTCGCGTTGAAGAGTTAAAACGACTCGTTGGTTAAATATAACTGTTAATAGAATCATTAATCATTGGCCCTTTCATGAAAACTTTTTTAAATTTAAGTATAACTTAAGTATTATGAAATAAATTAGGTTAGGTAATAAATTGAATAAGTAGATATGATATTGGTAATGTTCAATATTGAATAAATTTAACAAATTAACGTATGAATTTTGAAGCTTTCTGTTGGCTACAAATATAGCTGTTAGATAAAAAAGTGGGCTGGTCACGTATGTCGCAGAACCGATGACCGTTGGAGCAGACGAGTTCTGGAGTAGAGACCGCGTCTTGGCAAGCGTAGCGTAGAACGCCATCCGGCCCGCTGGACCGACGACTTGCGAAAGGTGCTGGAGGCTGGATGAGGAAAGCGGTGGACCGGGATATCTGGCGCAAAATGGGGAGACCTATGTCCAGCAGTGGACTGCGATAGGTTGATGAGCAAGAGAGAGAGAGAGAGATAAAATCTGTCAGTTAGAACTACTGACAGATTAGATTATTGCTCTAACGTGGTCACCTAGGTGGCGTCTTTTTAAAGAATATCCTTAATTCTCCTTTGATTAGCACTTCTTGTTATATCATTATAATTTGTGTCAGTCGTCTTGGCTTTCAGATTAACGGAGCAAACAAAAGTTATTCTCATTTACCTTTAACGAAGTTTGGAACTTGATCATTGCCAGATATTTTTGATGTATGTGTTAACAAAAAAAAAAAATCTTACGCTGGGAATGGAATAGCGAAAGTCATTTTATTGTGGATTATAACGACTTAACTTTATATCGTTACATGGAACATTCCTTAAATCCGTTCCACTTTAAGCGACGAAAAAACGTTTCCTCCCACTTCCAAAATATCTTATACATAACTTATGACGCGTCACCCTGACCCCACTCATGAATTCTAACGGTAATGTGTTCGGGAACATTCTGTGCATTAGAACTTTATAACAGTTCAAAGAGACTGTTTTAAACGTAGATAAAGCTTAAAGTATTCCTGTATTATTAGATAGCTTAAAAGCTAGACATTTCACGTGGGAGAGCTTCGAATGCTGGCTTTACTGGATTAATACTGCGGCGTTGTAGAAAAATGGTAAGGAACTACCGGTTATAAGAGGCCCAAATACCCTTTTTCCTTTCTTTTTTATGTAAGAAAGCAAATGGAACGGTCAATTCGCTCACCTGGTAGTAAGTGATACGCCTGACCATGACAGATGAGGTGTTGGTGGAAATGAATAACAGTATCTGTCATCATTTTCCGCCAACACTGCTCTGCGCCCTGACACCCGAGACGGCAGATGTTAGGTCTCATACCTGGTAATTTTACTAGACACAGTGCCCTCATCACGAAACACAGAGGTGCAAAACACTGGTATTCACGGGACGATATCTGGCACTGCGGGGGGACCTACCTAGATGACTCAGTATCGAGTCTACCACCTAGTCAAGTACTTTAAAGGGCAGCAATGCACAAGTTGTTCAGTCGGAGTATGAGACTAAAACTAGCAGAAAAAACGCGATTGCCAGAAAGAAAAAAGATTTAGAAATGGCCTTGGTTCAATTTTTTTAAATCTTGACATGTGTGCAAACAGACAAAGTACCTATATAATGATTCTGAAAGAAGGACAAAAAAATAATTGGTACAAATTTAGTGTTTAACGTACAAGTTAGTCCTTATAAATAATATAAAGAAAATTAATGCTACCAAAATGGTGGCCGCTCAGCTAATGCCAAGACAGATTTGTCAGTGCATTGGTTTGCAGTGTAACCACAATTCTGATTATAACAAATTCTGTTAACATTATGACAATAATGTTTACAAATATCATATAATGTATCCGCTTAATATTTAATGAACCCTCGTTTACCTATGACGTAGGTACGCAATTTGTATTAATAGGTTTTCCCGGAATGTAACCTATACCGAAATCAATTTTGTAAAGCCACTTACTGATATCGTTTCTAAGAATTATCTCGCAAAATTCCGCTGGGAAAACAATCCAATTTTGACAAAGTCTTAGTTTATATATTGGCTGTCTGAAACAGTATTAAATATATATAAATTAATGTGAATGATGCTGTCCCGAAAATAATTTGGGTCCAAAATATTGAGTCCTAAATAATAATAATAAATATCCACAGACATACAGCGCCATCTAGCCCCAAGTTAAGCGGAAGCCTGTATTATGGGTACGAACTACGGATAAACATTATTATATTTTTTTGTAAATAATACATATAATACATAGAAAACACTCAGACCATTACAAACAGACATGTTCATGCACACAATGTTTGTACTGCCGGGTATCGAACTCGGAACCCTTGGTGTAGAGCCGACGTCTCAACCGCTACACCAAATGGATCGTCAAATAAATAGGCTGTCACTTCGACACCATTAAAAGCTTGCCAGCATCCTTCCTGCCTGTCTCCGTCGTCTTGTGGGCACACCTTTTGGCTGTGTGACCCGGATTTTGTGAGAAACACAACTTTGTGCTATTTTGCCTAGTCTGGTTAGGACATTGCAGGCTGAACCCGATGAATTTAAATAAATAATTAATTAAAATGAATTTAAAAATTATGCTATAAATAATAAGTATGTGTCAAGCGGCTAGAAAATTTTTTTGGATTGATATTTCTTCGTGATTGTGCATCTGTTAATTGTCTATCTAAGTTTTGCTCTGCCAAACGAAATTTAACATTTATGAACCTAGTTTATGTTACAATGCTTAATGCAAAATTAATGCGCCATTTTCCCAAATCCGAACTAGCGCCAATCCATTGTTTTTACCAGCGCAGTATTATCTACAAAGTCATTAATGTGCTAATCTGCAAACTTGTACGGCGTAATGAAATCTTATACTAAAAAGACAAGGTTCAAGTGGAGAAGTTAGTGAAGTTAGTTAGGACTGTTGTCCATTAAAAGAGATAATATCTAGATGGCTTTTCAGTCCGTTCGTGAAGTTGTGGAATACAGTTTTATTTCTACGAATGTTTCTACTACTGAAAATTTAAGATATACTTGTGTTGGTTCAAAGTTTGCAGTTAATATTTATCATGTCTATTATTGCGGCTTTTTTAGAGATTTTAATGCGCACTGGGCCCGCGTGGACGACTAAGGCCTATACTCTTTACGGGTAGGCTCATGCCTCTCAGTGGGGCACGAACCCCGAGAGGTTCTTCTGGTAGCAAAATTAAACACCGTTAGCGTTTAGTACAGCGTAGCAGCAACCCTACTATTTCATTCGCTCAAAAATTTAAAATATAGCATAGCTTTCTCTAGTGCTCCCGCTTTAAGGCTAAGCCCGACCTACATCGCAACTTATCAGCAGGGTATCATCAAATTTCGTCAACTCGAGCCCGGAACCGACGCCATTACTGGCTACACTATGCAGTACTATGTTCACGACGTTTAAAAATATCGAACGCGTGTAATCTGGATAAGTATAATTGATACTGGCTGGAACTAACTTAAGAAAATAAATGTTATGCTTTATTTGAAAAAAATCAGATATCATGGAAATTCTGAGTAAGATCATTTTCATGATGATGATTGATGTATTTCGTAACGGTGATTGCGTTAATTTTTTTGCATAAATACTTCTTGTTTGTTTTGGTGATTAAAACGTGTTTAGGTAGCAATTAACCTGAATGACTGGATGTGTTTTCAAGGTATTTTGTGAGTCACTTGAGAGTCATATAAAGGTATGTTAAGTGTGAATTACTTGGTATATTAGGTAAATAAAAATGAAATATTTTCCGAAAAGCCAGAAAGATCGATGTTTGAATGTGTCATCAATTTTTTTTAATGTCTTATTCAGTTAATTACATGGTATTTTAAATAACTACTTAATAATTTGTTATGAAACGGTGTGCTCTTAACAGCATATTCTGAGGCGGTACTTTTTTAACTGTGTCAGATTGTATTTTTTTCTTTTATTGTTCTGTGTATAATACAAAACATTGACGTCACTTCCGCACACGTAATGCCAACATAGAAAATTGAAAAATAAAATACAAACGCACAAAAGCTCTGCAAATAACATTTCTAAATCCATCAAAATTTCCTTGTTACATTCGTATTGCTTTGGGCGGCTTCGGTAACCAAACTCACTGACCTTCTACCTTCCTGGCTGTTTGCCATAAGGCCTTAGAACCCCGAGGGGTCTTCGTAGTTTGGTCCCAGTACTACTTCCCGTTAATATTCTCCCGTCAAATATTGTACGATCTATTGTACTTTTTGCTCTTTAACTTGGAATTTATTAAAGCGGCCGCTTTTGTTCAATATTTAATAGGATTTTCTTGGATGTAAACTTTAAACAGACGTAGGGTTGGCAAATGTTTATTCAATTTTTTTTTATTTGTAACACTGCTTCGTTGTTCATCATCATAATCAGCTGATTAAACGTCCCCACTGAGGGGCATAAGCCTGCCCGTAAAGGGTCATCCTCGCAGACCCGGTGCGGTTTGGCCGACTTCACAAACAACCTCCTCTCTCCTTGTAGGCGCAGGTTTCCTCACAATGTTTTCCTTCACCGTAACAACTTTTTTTTTTCGAACTGCCTATTGCTGTTGGCCGCAGATGGCTTTTACAGCTTCACCGGGAAATTGGCGAGCGCAGATGGCTCTCAGCCCTAAAATTTACACAACGAGCCTAAGGGCGTCCCCGGATTGCGACTCCAAACTCGGCTAAGGGCGTTTTTGCGGGGTGGGGGGGGGTTGGTAGCCTAACATATGTTTGGGGAGAAAAGCGGGCCTGGCACACGCCGCACCGTAAGAGCGTTTGATAAACGTACATATAATTTCGAAAATTCGAAAAGACATTGGTACGTAGCGGGATTTGAACCTACACCCTCCAGATCGGAAGGCAACAGTCCACACCAATGAGCCACTGACGCTCCACGTATTACGATAGATATAATAAGAATCATTTAATGTTTACAAAGCTTGGGCTTTCTACGCTTGACGCGTCTTGGCAAAAGTATAATTTTCCTCCGGCGCAATGGCTCAACTACTTGCAAAGGTCGCGTGGATGTTGGATGGGGGATGCGTAGGACCGGGATATCTGGCACAAAATGGAGAAGACCTATGTCCTGCAGTGGTGTTATTGGCTGTATAAAGAGTGGTACTGAGTTGTCTAGGTAGGTACCAAATATCGTCCCGTGAAACAGGAGTATTTGCACTTCGTTTCGGGATGAGGGCAATGTAGCTATTGAAATTATCGGGTATAAGAGTCCTAACATCTGTTGTCTCGGGTGATGGGCAGTGCGGCATTGACGGAGAATAATAACTGTCTATCAGTTGTTGGTTTCAATCAATGCCGCTCTGTCATGTTGAGGCGTATTTCTCACCATCAGGTGAGCGTCCTGACCGTCCTGTACACTTTGTAACATAAAAAAGAGATTAGAGACCTGAACTATTGACCTCATCCAAACAAAGGTCATTTGTGGCAGCTTAAATTAGATATGTATGCAATAAAATTAAGTAGATAAATCATGATCAATATTCACATTGCCCAACTTAACTCAGCAGGTGAACTTTTGTAATAATTCAGATGAATCCGCCATTACTTTTGCAATTGCAATTGATTGATTGTTTATGCCTGCTGTGTAGAACGTTGCATTTAATGTATTATGCAATCTGTTCAGCTTGTTCATGCAGATAACGATCGGTAACACACTTGGGTAATGCGAATGACTGATATGCGTGATGAGTTCTGGCAGATAATTGATGGGTTTATTATAATATGCGTACTGGTCGAAAGTTTAATTTTAATTTTGTTTTTTTTTTAAATTCTGTGATTGGCATAACTTTTTTTCATTAAAAAGGTTCTAAGCAATCAGACAAATCATCTAATAGTATTTTTTTATTAAAAAGTTATCTAAAAACAAGCAAATCTGGTAGTTATCGATTATTGTTGTCAAAAGTGAAACAGGTGAAATCACGACGTATTGACGAATTTATTAAAATAAATTTCGTTATAAGATTTAAAGCGAATTATTGTTATGTGTAAGAGAAAAATATTATAAACTGATTGGTTAAAACATAGCTGGACAAATAGCTGCTTTATGAGTTCAAAATCCTATCTTTTATTATACAGTATCACAAAAATCCATATAAAAAACTCTCCATTAAAACTGGCTAACATTGAGTTCTGTGGCTGTACTAATAGATTCCTTAAAATCAATGCCAGAGACTAGCTCCCTAATATTGAAAAAAAAAAACTATAATAATATCTCCATACGGCTCCACAGACAACCCTAGTAAGTCTAGATTCATTCCCGCTTACCGACACGAACCTTATCAGTGGAACTTAACAGGATTCCGCTATTACCACTATCTCCATTCCACCATTTATTTATTTACTTGCATTAGAGCAAACGTGTCTTATTTATTGATCTTTAATATCTTTAACCGAAGCCATAAAATGGTTTTATTTGCGACTGCAGTTTTTCGCTGCGGGAGCCGATTGGTTTTTAAACGGTAAGCTCTCTTTGATTTGTGTGAGGTTTTTAAACGGATTCAAAATGGCGGATACCGCCGCATCAGCTGATTTGCAACGTTCGGTAACAAATTATTCGGCAATCGCAATTTATGTTTCGTGTGCTTCATAAATTGATAATTTTATATTACGTTTAGAAATGTTTTTCGTGTTCCAATCAGACATTGCTTTATTTTTCTTTTACTTGTATCTTTATATTATTTTAGAGATTAATTTTTTTTTATTCTTTCTCCGATTTAGTATCATAATTCGGTAACTATTGAATAACAAATTTAGCATTGCAATCCCTCTGTGCTTCGGTAGGCATGTTGGGATGTTCGGTCCCGGCTTTATTAAATCTTCGAAATTATTATTTTTTGGGCTTAGCCGAAGGTCTTAGTAATTTAATACTAATGAGCCCCTTTTTTAAGAATTATTTAAACATCATTAAAACCTTTATGATCGAGAACATAATGAAAAAAAAAACAAAAAGCTCCAGAACGAAAATGTTTTCACTCTGAATTTAAAATTTATTCTATGCACACCTTTGCGATGACGTCATAAGTATTCACAGTAATAAAAAATCAAAATCCCCAAGCAGTAAAAGTCGGCTTTCTGTCTAACGATTCTCGTACAGTAATCCATAGGTTTTATCGGGACCAAGCATAGATATCGCGTGCACGATAATTTAGGTGTGAATAAGTAAATACTTAGAATCGAACCCTCCACTAGTGATGTGCAAACACTTGGGTTAGGGACTGAATAAAAACCATAACATTTTGTGTTGGTTTTATTTGATATGCTATCGGTTAGTAAATAAAACTATAACTCGTATCAATCATCTGATCTTCGCTTAAAAAACTATACTATGATTCTAATTTTGTACCAGATGAAAATTGAGCCCAGCTGTATACAAGACGAAAATAAGTTTTTACGATCAATTTTACGAAAACCTGCTTAAGATCTAAAAATAAGGATGTTTTGGAACACTCAGACCTAATAATTAATCACATGCTGCTTTTGATTGATCGAAATCGAGCGTAAGGTCACGCTTTAATAAATTATAGTATTCATATTCATAGACATTTATTGCTTCACTAAACGCCATTTGCAGATTTAGCACGTGTTTCTATTTCGCAATGCAGTACCATTTTTATCATTCCAATCAGTTAACTTAAAGTTTTTATAATAAGGTTTCACGCTATATAGCGTGGGTTTAGTAGAAAGATTTGCCATCTCACCTACAAGGATTTACGCATTAAACTTGGCAATAAAAAAGTTTTCCCATTCCCTGGCTGTGATATTGGGACATCGTCCCACCTGTTTTAAGCGCGGGAGTAATGGGTCTGTTCGACCAGAATACTACAACTAATACCGTAAAAACTGGCGTGTTACCGGAACCCCAAATTTCCCTTCCCTCCCTATTTATCTTTTTCCCTCTTCCTTTTTAAAGTCGCCAACGCACACAACATTTGTTGTCGCGGGTGACGGGCGCAAAGCAGTGTTGACGGAAAATGGTAACTACATACTCGTACTTGCTGTTATTAATTTTCTTCAACGCTGCATCTGTCATGGTCAGGCGTATCACTTATCATCAGGTGGGCGCGCTGACCGTCTCATTAACTTATAACATCAAAAAAAAATGTTGACTTTGGAGCTAGATCCAGCACTTTTTGCTATAGGTGAACTCCTTTCTTTACTATTTAGTCCGAAAAGGGCTCTAATTAAGACATCACTTAAGCACGTATATTTAATTTATGCTACCAATCCATGTGTTATCAATATTTTTTTGTTTTTTGTAATAAAATAAAACCCGAAGGGCGTCACGTCACTATTCCTCACCTTTGGTATCTCGTGAAATATTCGTTATCCGTTTCACAGTTCGGGGTGAGGTCATATATTATTTCTATCAACTTTTTTTCTGCCGAGTTATACGTACTGTGGTATGCTCGGGGTGGCTTCGTTGCCAAAATTGAATAATTTATATCATTGAGTGCTTTTGTGAAATGTCTGTTTTCTTAAAAGAGAGGTGCAATTTATTAATCGGTTTGGAAGCTATTAGTAATTCACACGGGATTGATTTTGTGACTGCAACCATCCCTTCAATTGACAACCCAAGTAGTGTAATGGCCAAGACGTCGGCTGCTACACCAAGGGTTCCGGGTTCGATCCCCGGGCAGTACAAACATTTGTGTGCACGAACATGTGTGTTTGTAATAGTCTGAGTGTTTTCTATGTATAATACGTATGTATTTACAAAAAAATGTATATAAGTATGTTTATCCGTTGTTTAGTACCCATAATACAGGCTTCACGCTTAACTTAGGGCTAGATGGCGCTGTGTTAATGTCAGAGAGATATTTATTTATTTATTCTGTTCTGTAGTGTAGTGTAGCGAGTGTAGTGAGTGTAGTGTTCTGTTGTGTATATGAGTTCTGCTGAATTAACTGTAAAATATGAAGATTAAGGTTATCTTCTCGAAGATCCTATTTATTCCGAACCGGTAGTAGAGTCATAAAAAATATAATCATAACAATTGATGATTCAAAAGTATCTGTCAAAGATTTATTTGATTAAAAACATTTTGATTTGTGACATGAATTTAACCAAATTGGTATCTCTTAAATAGACAAAGTAATAATAAACACACCCAATTTTAACATATAACCTAATGTAATATATCTGACTGACTTAAGCTTAATGTAGGCGTATGAATTCAGGTAAATATAAAATTAAAAATTATTTAGGTTCATGTGTAAAAAGAACATTCACTATTGTCCACTGCTAACGAACTTTTAATTAACAAAGCAGAAATTCCGTTTCGTTTTAAAATTATGTTCCCTCTATTCATTGTTTTTTCTCACTCCTTCCCTTCAGACTGAAAGAGACGACCCAATTTACTCAGCTATTACCATTTTGTAATTGAATCGATGCAACAATTGAATGTCTCGACTCGATTTAATTGAAGTGTTCCGGTTTTTTCTCAACCCTATTTTTAATGGGAAATTCATGCAGTTATAGACTCTAACTTAGCTGGAATAAGGTGCATAATTAGTTGTCTTTATTTCAGTAACAATAAGCTATTGTACAGCGACCAAGTGATGATGTTAGAGAATTTTTAATGAAAAAAGTGAATGATGTAAAAGGAAATTAATACGGATAATATATTTTGACGCATGTCATGGAGTTATTTTTTTTAAAACACTTTTTTTATACAAGTTAACAAGATGGTGACTTAGTGGTCTCCAAAATATCTCTCAAAATTTTTGCTCCAACGAGGGAATGATGTCCCTTGAAAACATGACTTAACATTTTTGCGTCACAAGTTAGCAATTGCACTTTATGATAAAGCGAAAGTTTAGCGCGTCATAGTCAACATCTATCAATCAAAGCTGAAGAACTTCATCGCCCCAGTTCAAAATTTTCTTCTTAATCTAATGAATATTGTGAAATTTGTAAATGGTATCTAATGACTACCATTATATAATATCTTCACGGGATTCAAACCCACGACCCATACGCACTTTCGTATTTGCGGATTGTGCTCAGACCATGGTAGCACATTTTTTTAAGTGATACACTAACGGTATACATACACAATAGTGTAAAATGTTTGTAAATAAGTTTTGGTCTAATACAAATATACCCTTTAAGCGTACACACTGATAAAAATTAAAATAATAACACAAGAGATAAACAAAAAATAACAAAATATACTAGTCATCATCATCAGCAGCTCATTAAACGTCCCCACCGAGGGGCACGAGCCTACCCGTATAGGGTGATTAGGCCTTAGTCGTCCACGCGGGCCCAGTGCGGATTGGACGACTTCACACACAACCTTCGAATCTCTTCGCAGGCGTGCATGAAGGTTTCCTCACGATGTTTTCCTTCACCGTAAGAGCGTCGGATAACGTACATATATTTTTCGAAAATTCGAAAATACATTGGTACGTGTCGGGATTTGAACGTCAGCCCTCCCGGTAGGAAGGCGACAGTCCACACCACTGAGCCACCGACGCTAACAATAATAATATACTAGTACTAAAAAGTTACTCCTTATACGACTTTAAAGATTTTCCCAAGATATACTAGCAACAAATAACAAACCCTAAGCACTAAAAAATATGAACGATCATTTTGAGTCATGTCCCAAGAACAAGTAAGCTCTAACCGACCGTATAATAATAGCAACATTCCATATAATTTACAAGCGAATATTAAATTTTATCTGTCGGTGCAGCAGAATTGTGTATAGATTTTCTGTATTTTCCCATGTGTTTGAAATTTATGTCGCTACGGTAATACATGCGACTTGCGGACCTGACTTCAAAGCCAATTGTGCATTGTAAATTAAACTTTGTTAAATTAGTTTGAAGAGTGAAATTGCCAATTAATATTTGACAGTACGCGACAGAGAAGAAATTTACTTGAGCTTAAGTATAATAAATAAATGAAGCTTCTTTGTAAAAGGAAAGGGAACACCGCCATCTAGCGGCGAGTAGAAACACGTTCAGAGGATATACGCATTGAACTTATTATTTTTTCACTGTCTTAAAAAAAAAGAAGGTTCCCAATTCGAGTGTTTTTTAAGTCATGTTTGGAATTCGTATTAATGTTGTTTTTATTAACTACATAGTCGACAGTTATGATGTTCGCCGAATGCTATATTAAAATAATTCTCGCCGCATATGGCCTTAATACTGAACTGTAAATATTTCTTCGTATGTCATATAAAAAAAAAACGATTTCATAAAAAACCATACACACTTAAAGCATAAGCGGGCAATATCGATTAATAGTTTCAATTAAAACCGGCATTGTATTATAATTCCACGGAAATTCGAATCATCGCCGCACCGATACAATCAGTGATGAAATCGCGGGCTTTAATAATAACGACTCGGACCGGTAACCGCAAATGATTGTTAAAAAGAGTATTTATCATCCCACAAAAACCTCAATGACAAATAATACACGAAGGCAATGCTGTGCACAATGGTCATAAAAAAAACTCGCCGCATTTTTTTGCGCCAAAAAGCAGGCAAAGGAATCAAATCAGTTAGAGCCAATGAGTCAGCCATCATTAGGTGTGAATCTTGGACGATCGTGGGTAAAAAATAGGCAACTGATAAATGCATTGCATTTCATTCTTAAGGAATTTTAATAGAACTTAGCAAGGTATGATCAATTTATTTTATTACCTACTTCAGATGATAACAAGTTTTTTTAGGATTTAAAGTGGCCAAATGACTCATTATCAACATTTCAGTAAAAGTCCCATCAAATTTAGAAAAGTCTAGCCTTGCCTGATATGTAATAGGAACAAACAGTCGTAAATTCATAAACTGTTATTATGATTAATACATTCATTGGTACCTTTTGGTACCGATTATTTTTATTTCTATTCTACCGTGTAAGCAATTTCAATAATATTAATTCTCAGTTAAGCACCTTTTGACCACGTCTCTACGTTCGGGTTATGGTTAAAAAAATGACGAATCAATCGAAAGAACAGTAGTTCTGTTTTTTATCACTCATAATTGGCAGACCTGACTCAGTTTCCAGATACCACGAGAATGGGTTTTGAAATTGGATTTTTGCCCACACTGTTGTTATTTTGTGTTCTTTTTTTAATTTCATAGGTAGGTAAACGGACAGACAGTTCATCTGAATTTAAGTGACATCGCCTCTCAATTGTCTTTTTTTATTTCACTAAGGCAAACGAAGACATTAACACTGCGACACTCGCAACTCCAAAAGAGTAACGATTTGTTGCATTTTTTTTACAAAAGAAAGGAAATATGGGGAGTATAAGGGGGGTTTTAGGCCACAGGTAATCTCACTTACTTGGCGAATTACAATGCAAAGCGTTGTTTTACGCTGGCTTTCTGTGAAGCCGTGATATCAATGAGTCATTCCCACTTAACTTGTTGAGGTTTGATATTCTATCCAACAATTTCAACATAAAAGGTCTGATTTTCTGTTTTTTATTATCGAATCCTATATAGATTGGATCCTTTGTATTCTTGAGCATTTATTTTTGACATTCCAGAGTGTACTTAAAAGGATTTATTATGTGCTAAAAGTAATTCTAGTAACAGAATTGAAACGTTTTATCAAATAATAAATCCATTGTATTTATTTTACCTATAAAGTTTAGGTATGTCACTGTCACTGTCTCCGTGTAAATAGTTCTCATTTATCACAATAAATCCTGATGTTTTAGTACGATTGACAGTTTGGCTTTTCATTCTGATTTTCAGCTACATTTATTAGCTTAGAAATAAAAGCAGTCAAGGTTTGTTATTGTTTAGGATTCTCTACCGAAGGGGCAAAACGGAATGCTACTCGTCATCATCATTATGCTATAACCTAACTACTAAAGGCTGCATTTCAGAAACTGTAATAAGTTACACTTTAAACTTACATATCATTTTTTCATGTGGCGTTTGCAAATCATTTAATTTTGTTTTCTCGTATTTATACCATTTAATTACCACTAAGGTTTCTTGAAATGTATTGGTTAAAACTCTTTTGTAAAGTCAATAGGATTTAAAATATGGTGGGAATATATCTTAAATAACCGTCAGTAGACGCGAGCCATTTTTAAACATGGAACAGCCACTTGTCAGTGTTAGATAAATGCGAACGAGCTTTTTAGTTACGCTTTCTCCGTGTGTCGAATGCCGAAACCATGAGCTAGTGATGGGACAGATCTTACTATTCACGTTTTTTTTAGAAAACTTTAGAATACTTATGAATAAGACAAGATCACGTAGGAAATTTAATATTACCCAGATCTGACGTAAAAACTAATATTAAGTCAGTTAATACAATATAGACGAACATACAATAGAATCTTATTATATATTTTATTTACTAATGTCTTATTGTATTAAACACATTTTACCGTCATTTCTCCAAAAAGTTGAAAGCCATATAACATCCACTGCCTACCAAAATTGTGTTTAAGTTTAGGTTTTGGATCCGCGGCGTTGTTCCAGTCCTCATTGGCAGTTTACTAGAACCTCGTTCGTAATATTCGTTAAAATTTACCACGTGCAAGTGAGGTTGACTTAGGTGCCTTAATATTTATTATGGAACCCCTTACATCCCCATTGGTGATAACTGTTATCTTGAAATGATATTATATAGATAGATACATGCTAATATTTAATAACAAGCTGTTGTATATTTACTCTAGCACAATACAGTTTATTTAAGAACTGCATTTACTTTGAGCGTGTGTTTGAGTAAGCGATTGGGATATCATATTACTTACTCACACATTTCTAACTATTTCTTGGAATTAACTAGTCCTAGCAAAGTATTTTACTTAATAATGGTAACCGTTAAAAACGTGAACGATAAAAAATAACGCTATAATTTAAAAAACCGTTAATCGTTGCCTCGTTTACTAATTACCGTTGTTATTTTCGTCGACGATCATACTCGATAATGTACTCGCATCTCGCGTTCCATTTTCAAAAACCTAACGTACGTTTCGTGACATCACAACCACAAACTGGGTCAGCGAACAAAGACTGGCCACGATAAACTTTACACGTTGTCCGCTCAGTAACGAAACACTATCGACCTGACGTTTAAGAACAATAGCTTTTATCTCTTTCAAGTGAACTACGAATTTGATAGCCCGTGAGAAGCGCAAATAGTTGAATTGGAGACGGCGATACCCCGTTTATTGTTTACGACGCAACTAGCGGCCATTTCGATAATGGAACGATGTGATATTCCATGTTCCGAATTCGAATTTAAAATTGCTTTCTTTTATCAAAGTGACCGCAATTGTTTTTTTAATGTAAAATGTTTTAATCGGAACCTTGGATTTGAAGTGCCTTGTCAAAAACGCTATTTATATAAATAAATAATGATCAACGGTAATTTAAAAAAGGGGAGGAAAATAACTAAATTTCAATTTATCTATCAAAGGTTCCCGAAAGTTTAAAAATAAAACTTTGAAGATACTGTGGCTTTATATTTTTTTACGTATCTCACTGAAATTAAAGTCTTAACAAAATTGAAAAATACGGTAACATTGATTTAGCCCATTTTCAATTAATGGATACAAAATGAGCTGCGTTTTAGATTAAAGATATCGAAATAGTTACGTTCCATTTCATTGTTTCAAATTGAAAGCCACAAATTGATTATAGATAAATATCAATGCTCCTAATTGAGCAATCCAGTAAAAAGGAACGTCTCAACGGCCCCAAGTGCGAGTTTTCACGACAATTATATAATTAAACGGTTTGAATTTTGTAAATTGTTTTCTTTTTGAATCGTAAAATCGTTGGGGCGTAACGAATTCTGTGAAACGGAGCGTCGCATTGTTTACTCTAAGAATATCACTTGGAATGTTTACAATAAAGCATTGTTGAGTTATTCGGCTCCAATAGCAGTGTCCGTTTGTAATAAAAATAAACGCTTTATACTAAGAACTGACAAAGGCTTGCTAACATAGACCTCTGAGAATTTTGTATGCCGAAAACTAAATTCGTCACACGTTACTTTGTTTTAAAATACATTTATTTAGATTGTTTTAGCACTTAAATAGATAAACAAAATTCATTTAAACATATTATTGTGGTTCTTTTTGAAATATAATATATATTCAATTTTATTTTAGGCCACTTAATGATTAAGGCATTTTTACTTAAGAGTTTAATACAACATTAATGAAGACGATATTTCAATACATAGTTTTAATTTTAAAATGCCTTTTTATAATTGAGGTAAAATTCTAATAATTTTATGTTCTTCCTTAATAAGAATATATCAACTTAAATTCTTTTAATTTTAATTCTTTTAAAATAAACTTCATTTAAAGAGAATCCAAATTTATAACTCCAACACAGAGTTTTGTTCGTAAATAAACAGTAGGTTTAAAACCAATTCTTATTATATATGTATATTTATATAGCTTTATACATGACCTTTATTATTAGGAATACAAAAACGCACTTCCCACGACTTAAAATACTGAGAATTCTACAAACAATAAGTAATTACATCTTAATACAAAAAACTAATGCAAATTTGCATTCTTATCAAGCGTGTTTTTGTTTATTTAACAAATTACAAAACGTAACCTGTAGTTATGTTTATTATTATATAAAATGATTTTTTTTAATAACAAAAAACCTTCTCACGGAATAATAAATTCGGATTTCGAACGAACGAGCGTCGGTGGCTCAGTGGTGTGGACTGTCGCCTTCCAACCGGGAGGGCTGGGTTCAAATCCCGACACGTACCAATGTTTTCGAATTTTCGAAAATATATGTACGTTATCCGACGCTCTTACGGTGAAGGAAAACATCGTGAGGAAACCTTCATGCACGCCTGCGAAGAGATTCGAAGGTTGTGTGTGAAGTCGTCAATCCGCACTGGGCCCGCGTGGACGACTAAGGCCTAATCACCCTATACGGGTAGGCTCATGCCCTCGGTGGGGGCGTTTA
This sequence comes from Leucinodes orbonalis, assembly GCA_019425675.1. Taxonomy (NCBI): domain Eukaryota; kingdom Metazoa; phylum Arthropoda; class Insecta; order Lepidoptera; family Crambidae; genus Leucinodes; species Leucinodes orbonalis. The sequence goes on along the minus strand of PQWD01007880.1, from coordinate 359,004 downwards.
ATGAGCTGATGATGAACTTATACTATTACATATTTCGGCATCTACAGTACTAAGGTAATTGGCATGGACTGTTGCCTTCCGATGTGGTGCGTGCAGGTTCAAATCCCGCCACGTACCAATGTCTTTTCGAATTTTCGGAATTATTATGAAGTTTATCCGACGCTCTCACGGTGAAGGAAAACATCGTGAGGTAACCTGTGCACGCCTGCGAAGAGATTCAAAGGTTGTGCGTGAAGTCGGCCCATCCGTACTAGGCCCAAATGACGACTAAGGCTTATACCCTGTACTGGTATGCTCGTGCCCCGAATATTGATTGATACTAAGCAGGATTTGAACCTGCTCCCACAAATTCGGAAAGTAACAGTCGACACCAATGAGCCATCGACGATTACTCATCACGGATCGAGACAATTTCCGGTCACCCATCCAACCACTGGCCATACCGTAGTTGCTTGACTTAGTACTAGCTTTATAAAATCGAGTACTCTTAATGTTCTCTTTTTTGAAATAGACTAAATTATTGAGTTCTTCTCCAAAAGTCCCAAGTTCACGTCCCGTTTGTTGCAGCCGACCCGCTTCCTGGCAAGCACGTGCCGCTAGAGAGCTATGAGAGCGAGCTGGAGAGGGAACACGCGCTGCCGACGTCGGTACCCAATGCTGACATCCTCAAGACCAACAGCAACCCGACGTATCACAAGCCAAGGTAAGGATCATCACTTACTTAAGTTACCAATGGTAATAATGTGGCCAGGTTTCCATTTGTTTGCAATACTTTTTTATGTTCAATGTGTAGAGGACGGTTAAGGTTAAGATTGGTGTTGCCAGATCCTATTTGTTTTTAATCAAAATAATCGGGATTTAAGGTTGCAGATTGGGACAGTTAATAAATTGTGCCATTTTGAATTTGACAGTAAAGTAATAAAAAAATTACGGAGCGTAAATATTTTTTTGGACTTTTGAATTTTATTATTAGATTTACACTGTCATTTACAATAAATTCCCATGTAATTGGTACTTACTAGTCAGAACGCACACCTGGTTAGTGATATGCCTGACCATGAGAGAGCGACATTGAAGGAGACCATCAACTGATAGTTATCTCCATCAACGCCGCACTGCGCCCGTCACCCGAGACAGCAGATGTTAGGACTCTTATACCCAGACTAATATAAACACATGTTCATGCACACTAATGTTTGTACTAAACGGGTATCGACTCCGAAATACCGGGTGCAAATTTACCTCCGGTAAGATAGCAAATTGCTAATCCTTAAGTAACGCCAAGATTCATTGCATTTTTACGACCGCCCGAGTAACAGTGGAAGGAAACAACTTTTTATACCCTTTGTATAACGGTGTTTAAGTTTAGAGCTCCCATCGCGGATTTACTATAATGATTTCATTTTAGATGGAAATTGCGCTATTTTGAGATTGCCGACTTGACGACTCTTCAACATCAGCTCATAAACGTCCCCACTGAGAGGCACGAGCCTACCCGTAAAGGATATTAGGCCTTAGTCGTCCACGCGGGCCCAGTGCGGTTTGCCGACTTCACACACAACCTTTGAATCACGACGTGCGTAGGTTTCCTCACGATGTTTTTTTTCAGCATCTATTTAAATACAAACAGACATGATTTTTGCTTACATATATTTTCCGGAAATCAAACCTGTGGAACCCTTTGGTGTAGTAGACTTCTTAACTATTATACCACATCGATCCCCAATATCTCTTATGTTTATTGTTAACAAGAAAACATCATTAACTTAAAGAAGGATCAGTTCACTATCGTAAAAGACCCAAGTATAAATAACTACAAAAAGGTTGTTTATAGACGAACCTTTGAAGACAAAACACATTATCTAATAAACTTGTTACTTGTTAGTCTTTTATTGTCAATTTGATGAGAAGATCGCATACGCTACAGGTTTCTATTCCCGCGTAAAATAAGTTACGCGTAAGTAATCGTAATCATTTAAACAATTATTTGCAGCATACAGAACATAAAATTTGAACATACAGATGTTAAACAATACTAAAATAAACGTTTATCAGGTTGTGAATATATTTCAACTTACAATTAAATATGGATGCTATGTAAACAAAAACGAAAGCAAGATGACATTAAAGAAATTTAAAGAAGTATTAATAAAAAATGATATATATAAATGGGGAGACCTATGTCCAGCAGTGGACTGCGATAGGTTGAATAGGATATTATATTATCTGTGGCGTAAGTTACTGAAAAAAAACTTGTTAGTTTTAGTAGGCTCTTCGCAGTGTTAGATTCATTAAAAATATAACTAATTTAAACCACTTGCTTGACGATTTATAATTTTAGAAGAATTTGTATAATGGTTGAGATGACAGTGCAAACATTTGTTTAGTTTAGGTGTTGCTATGTATAATATTAGCAAGAAGAAGTAAAGAATTATGTTTATCCGTTGTTTAACCTACCCATATTACAGGTAAAATGCTTAGTTTGGGACTAGATGGCGCTGTGTGCATGTCAGTAGACATTTATTTATTTATTATCTCCCGTGCTTTCTCTACATATAATGTACAAACAAACGCGTGTTCCATATAAACAAAAACGGAATGTTTCCGTTATGTATTCGGAGCCATTTTCCGCCTGTCTTCGCGTCGTGAGCATTTCTAATAACGATTTTTTGGGTAACAAAACACCGGGAGGTTATTCTGTGGAAACGAAAAACGATGATACGATTATCGCTTGATGAAGGTGACATGATAGCGCTTTTTGGTTTGAGGTTACTTTATGTAATATGCTATATAGCGGTTGTATTGTAATTTTTAATTAATCTATTATTTGTATCAAAAAGAATTCATAGCTGATAATATCGTATCTATCTTCTTCTTTCTCACGCTCTCAATTTTGTTAAAATTTATTTTTACATGCTCGGTTTGAATGAAATTAAAATTTAACACTTAGTAATAAGTAATTGAACAATACTGTAACTGAATAATTTGTATTTTGTTATCGTGGTATAAAAACACATTCAAACATTTTAAATATTAAGTTACTGGTTTTTTTCTAGTAGAATTGTTTGAACCAGTGTAAAAGTATATTTGACTTGCATAATTGTTCTTTATGGACCAAACCGTTCAAACCTATCAAATATATCAAAACTAACGGTTCTGACTAAAGTATTAATTATTTAATGACCACTAGAACTTGTCATGATACGATGAAAGTGTCTAATGAAACGACAATCGTACAATCGAATATCGTGTACAATATCGTATCGTTCGTCGTCCAGCCGAGTTTTTCTATAGCCTCAGAATTGGGTTCGCGCCAACTCGCGCCTCGCAATTGTAACTTTGTTTTTATTCAAATAAGGACTGGTATAATGAACAAGTTGTACTGCTCATACATTTTGAAGTTCCCTTTTTGTATTGACACGGAGTGATTGATAGTATTGACGAAAATATTCCGGAATGGCCGACTTTCTGGCTCTTTGGAATTTGGAATGTTTTAGGCAAATGGAGTCGCTCTTGAATTAACTTGGTAACTAGGCTTGGTTGTTGAAAATAAATGTACGAATTTGTCAAAGTATGATGAAACGAAAGTAAAATACTACAACATTAAATGATTTTATTCAAATATGGAAGAAATAATTGTTTCGAATATTCAACTTCAGCATAATCTGTTAATAATTTTATTTTATAATAAAAATATCAATATCTCAACCTTTGTCACGTCTAACAATAGTTAATCATTAACTTAATAGTTTTACCCAAAATAATATCCATTTGTAAAAGCCATTTTTTATTTATTCCAGTAAACGTAACTAATTAATTTTGTGAAATCTTAAATATTTTGTCTTTAAAAGTATTAAGTAAGATTTTTAAAAAATATGTGACTACGAATGTGTAAATAAATATATATTTAAAAGTATTAGTATAGCTCTTAAATCAATCTCGTATCAATGACCTTTTTAAAACAAGATTAAAAGAGCAATTCATAAGATTTAGAATAAAAAATTCTAAAACGCCTCGAAAAAGGATAAACACAAACAATGTTAAATATGACCCGAAGAGCCTTTAAAATTCTCTTGTCCACTTAAAAACACAATAAAACTTTCGAAAAATCCACTTCGCGAAATCGTTTACGAGCCAAATATGCAACGGCGAAAGCGAAAAAACTGAATTATTAAAGCGAATTGGGCGAAAAATAAACTTGTCACCGAAGTTTTTGGGGGACCTCTAGAATCGCATCAAAACTCACAATAATTTCGCCGCCGAGAGTTCTAATAAAATACGTGACTCCCAAAACTTGTTTTAAAACTTATTCGTACTGAGTTAAGTGGGATTTACACGGCACGAGTGGATACCGATACCGGTGCTATCATCCCAATATAGGTTTTCACTTGTTTCGTAAGCCAACACCATTTTATTGAAAAAAAAAATGTAGTGAAGTAAAATAATATTATTGCACTATGTAACACAAAATTGTTAAACGTATAAAAATATTTACTTACGAACAGCCATGTTGTACACAATTGTTCATGCACACAAATGTTTGTACTGCCCGGGGATCGAACCCAGAACCCTTGGTGTTGCAACCGATACACCAAATGGGTGGTCAATTTTGTCTATATTCAATTTAAAAATACACTCAACGACGTGCTTTCCCACGGTTCTAAGCCGTTACGTGTAAAAGCGCCTCTTTAGTGAGCAGATTATGTAAATACGGATTTATTTCAAACACGACCCACGACTTATGGCGTTATTCGCAGATAATAACCGAGTAAGGATGTTTTGTTACGAGCCGAGTGACTCGCTTTGACTTGGTGATGTGACAGATTAACGAGTCAATCGCCTAATCGAAAGACTACTTCAGTGCGTAATTGATAAATTATATAGGGTGTTTGTTTAATGAGCGTCGGTGGCTCAATGGTGTGGACTGTTGCCCTCCCACCGTGAGGGCTAAGGATCAAATCCCGCCACGTACCAATGTGTTTACGAATTATCGAAATTATATGTACGTTATCCCACGCTCTTACGGTGAAGGAAAACATCGTGAGGAAACCTTCACGCACCTCGGTGGGGACGTTTAATGAGCTGATGATGAACAATTTTAAATTTAACTAAAATATATTACACCCTGAACACTTCAAAATAAATAATTGAAACTTTTTATTATTTCCTTTAGATACCCAAATTCACGCCTAAAAATCTACATAACTTAATATTTGTTGTTGCAATACCGCAAGAAGATTGTAAATAAATGTTAAGTAAGTATTACAGCCACAGACATCAGAATATACATTAGACTGGACAAGCCGCCAAGTTTATAGGCAGTCCCAGTGTCGCAATTTCTTTTCGGTTCTTACCTGTGAAAAGTTATTATATTTCTTGGTAAATTTACTGATTCATTGCGATGATGGCATGTTGCAATTGCACAGGATGGCATTTTGGAAAAAAACGGTAATTTCTTCTAATATTCGTGCGTCTTGACTCGTCTCACAGAGCGTAAACTGGTAGCCAGTGTATGCTCGTTGAGCTTACAGTTGTCGCACTTTAAACGCGACTTGCCCCATCTCCTGTATTGGGAAATCTGTGATTACAGCTTTAAAAGAAATTAATTTAGCAGACTCTTGCAAGCTTTTTTATGTGTTATAATAAATTATCTATAGGTTCTTAAACCACGCAGAGCGTTTTTATCAACCCTGGAAATTCCTTGCCATAAATAAAAACGTTCACATTTAAGCTTGAATCCTGAAGTAAGCGAAGCCGTTTACATATACATATTATATTGGACGAAATCACCCGGTATCCTTCAACTTGCAACTTTAAATATGTTCCGTAAGTTCAGACCATAAATCTTATTCAATTTGTTATTGAGCTGTTCGTAAGTAGGTTAAAGTAAACTTTTATTTGGAACATTGTAAGCAATTGATTGTGGAAATTGAAATAAGCGGTGGCGGGATAATTGGCGCAAATCTGGGGGAACTATGTCCAGCAGTGGACTGCGATAGGGGTTGAATAGCAGTGGCGTGCACTCCTTATATGCTAATAAGCAGTATACCATGTGCGTCTAAACAACCCGGAAAATTACCAACATATTAAATGATTCCCACTTATCCGCTCATTTGCATCTACAGATTTAAAACCATAGGCGATCTGTTGTCATCAAAAGCATTCTAACTGACAAAAATATGCATTATTTATTATTATTGCGATTAGTGTCAGTCACTTTGCATGCCCTACTCATAGTCTCTGTGCACGCCACTGTTGAATACCAATCGATTTTTGTACAGTAAACATTTGCGTAATAATCACCTAATTACTTTTTTCGATATCATTTTTCTTTTGTTATCCTTATTTATTTATAGCCATATTTATTTTCTTACGATATGGTTCCGATATTTTTTCATGTTAGTCTTAATTTTAATAAAAAAATATATATTTAGAGTTAAACTTTTTTAAGTGAATCTTTAACCCAGATAGCATAGCATCCAAATTGGTTAATGTACGCTTGCTATTTGGCGGCAAAGCGTAGCACAGATAATAAAAGTACCGAATAGTTCTCATTTCAAATTAAAAAATGCGTTTCATTTTTCAATTTCAATTCGTTTTTTTCTCAACTTGTTTTTTGTCACTTATTAACTTTCGACTGCTATTATTTGAATGAAAAATATTATTTATCGGGTTTTTTGAAAGATAATGTCATGTTTCGTCTCTTCATTGGTAGATGTTTGGTGGACGATTTATTATTACTTATAAATGTATATTAAATAGAGCGTCGGTGGCTCAGTGGTGTGGACTGTCGCCTTCCTACCGGGAGGGCTGAGGTTCAAATCCCGACACGTACCAATGTATTTTCGAATTTTCGAAAAATATATGTACGTTATCCGACGCTCTTACGGTGAAGGAAAACATCGTGAGGAAACCTTCATGCACGCCTGCCAAGAGATTCGAAGGTTGTGTGTGAAGTCGTCCAATCCGCTCTGGGCCCGCGTGGACGACTAAGGCCTAATCACCCTATACGGGTAGGCTCGTGCCCCTCGGTGGGGACGTTTAATGAGCTGATGATGATGATGATGTATATTAAATGGTTGTTATACTGACTCAGGTTAGTCAACAATATATCTCAGTGTGACGATTAGGTATTTTAACTCTTCAATTCAGACAAAGGAGTCGATGTATAAATATTTTTGATTAATAAAAAAATACAAAGCAAAAATACTAATATTCCTTTAAATTCAGAGTATAATATGGAAATGCTTTTATAACAAAATACAAAGTGAAATGCGACATTTTACAAGAACAATTCCTCCCTTGGGATCGAGCGAAGAATTAAAAATTAATCGAATTAATTGAAAACAACATAACTCTCGTTTTACTTTGTATTACGTTAATAATTGTACAAACGCCTCGGCGGATTCGTCCATTAATATCAAAGGGAGAAAACTCGCAAACCCATTGCGACGCACAAAAGTTTGGGCGACCTTCTCTTCAATCCTACTAATATTAGGCCGGGACTCCACCAAATACGAGAGATGTTTTAACAACCAATAAGGCATTGCCTGGTGCAGTTGTAAAGGCCATCTGCAGCCAACAGCAGTAGTCAGTTCGAAAAAAAACAATAAGGCTGATTCTCCACCAAAATAATTATATAATTTCGAAAATTTTGTAATTCATTGGTACGCGGCGGTATTTGAACCTGCGCCCTCGAGATCGGACAAGCAACAGTCCTAATGAGCCACCTATGGGGTTTGCGTATATGTGTGTTACCTGATAGATGGTGCAGGTTAATCGACCAAGGAGTCCAGTTAAACCAATTGTTCACTTGATCGTTTATTATAGCGATGAACACAATCACAAGCACAATAAGTACAGCACAAAACTCACAGAAAGTACAGAAGGAGTAGAGAAGAGATAGTGATAGACAGAAACATTAAACAGATAGATTAGCGACTAAATAATAGTTAGCGTAAGCAAGCAAAAATGTAAGCGTATGCGCAGAGCTCATGTACTCGACTGTCCTTGCAAATCGGCCGCCCGCTAGCAGTGCACACGGGGCGGGCCGACCCGGGACCGGTTTGTCCGAGCGTGGATTTGCTACGACAAAATCACTACTAACAAAAAGGTGAAACTTGTCTGTTTGTTCGTAGTGTTACAAATATAACTTTTAACAAAGTGGTTATTTATTTGCTACTTAATTTTTAATTGATGTTTTAATATTAAATACAATACCGTACCAAAGTTTAATATATTATGACAATGTTAAATATAACAATAATACAATACTTAATAAAATGTAATTACAATATTTATGGTATGTGTTAATTAGTGCTAGTAATTCGATATTTTATTTTAAGTTTTTTGTACATTAATTTAGAATGTAAGATACATAGATCGTAAGTTATATTTAATTTATATTATTTGAATAGGTTTACTTTAACATAGAAATGTTACACAACATTCAACATCTTTATATATTATGTTGCTATTATATAACTATGCTATAAAATGGAGACCGCCACACACCGATGCTCTTTGAGTTTCATCGCATTTATTTATGTATTTTTTGTTCTCTAACATATGTAACTCATAATATAATTGTTTATCATACGGCGAAGGAAAACAATGTGAAGAAACCTGCGCACGCCTGCGAAGAGATTCAAAGGTTGTGCGTGAAGTCGTCCAACCCGCACTGGGCCCGCGTGGACGACTAAGGCCTAATCACCCTATACGGTAGACTCGTGTCCCTCGGGGGACATTGAATGAGCTGATGATAATATATATATAATTTTAAGCTACTCGAAATACAAACCCAACGCAGGCGAAGTCGCGGGCATCAGCTAGTGAAAGATAAATAAAACTCGGCGAGTGTAGTTAAAACAATGGTTTTAGATTAATGATAGACGCTTAACCGTCGTCCCGGGAACTTGGGAACTGTGCGAGCAGACTGTGGTATATGTCATAAGACTTGGATTTTGACCCTTCGGAAACAATAAACTAACTTCATAAATAAATAAATAAATATAATAAATAAATATCCACTGACATTCACACAGCGCCACTTAGCCCGAAGTTCAGCGTGAAGCCTGTATTATGGGTACTAAACAACGGATAAACATACTTGTATACATTACAAACAGACATGTTCATGCACACAAATGTTTGTACTACCCGGGGATCGAACCCGGAACCCTTGGTGTTGCAGTCGACGTCTCAACCGCAACACCAAATGGGTCGTGCACAATCTCATTCAAAAAGTGTCGGCAAAAGTCTGACGCGTCAGTTGGGTAGAATTTCATTCATTAACACGTCGCTCACTACATGTCATAATGACATAGTAGTGCTGTAGTGTGCTCATGCTTTTGATTTTGTACTCTTTCTATGTAGCCAATATTGAAAAAATATTGAACACAAAAAGAAATAAGTGCTAAATTTTAATAGTATATAAATTATATGGAAAGTTTAAAGTTCAGTCTCTACTTAGTTTGAACAACGTATTAATGTTTTCCGGTATCTAGGTCACCGCGCACTCCTCATAATTGTGCCACGCGCAAATTTCTGGATTTATATCAACGTTTTGACAACGCAGAATTAATGTTTCAATCACGCTTAGGGCGAGCTTTAAAAACGGATCTAGCCAGAAATCCCGAATCTGCGATTTGGGATGACATTCGCAGATTATGGTAAATTGTTTGCATCCCCTTTGTGAATGTGTATTTAATTTGTTATTTCTTAGTATTTATGTTTAAGCTCTCGTATGCATCACTTATAATTTTAGAAACATACATATAATTTTAAAATATATTTGGTGCATATACGAGTATTGTGTAGTACCCGTTGGTATTTAAAAATTACATATTTATTGCTAACATAATATACCTTGCAAGCAAACATTTAACTGTGTATATTTTAATTAAATTAAAGACATGCTTGATACTCGTATAAAGAAATGTATAAAATGCGCCGGCCTACTGAAAAAAAAGATCCTTATAATGTCGAACTACTTTTAAGTAACACTTACGCCATCTAGTGTTGAGTAGTAAGAAACAAAAAGTTTTCGAAGTTAAAAAAACTTTAGATATGAAGTCATTTATAACTGTCTATTAATTTTGTAAGTTGAAATTAATTTCGTAGGCAATAAAATTTCGTACGATTTCCACCCTATTTACTATAACATAGCGGACCTCAAAAAGTCGTAAAAACTTTGCAAATCTCTCTTGATATCGGAATGAGGATTGTGCAATTCCCGCATTTCCCGAGTTCCCCCATAAAAGAGGGAAACATCCATTAAAATCTTATTAATAGTTTGGCACCGCAGACAGGCAGACGGAATGAATGGGTATTGCGAATCTTTTCCTTTCGATGTCAGTTTTAAAGTTTATGATTAAACTCCATTCAGAAGAAACTTATTATACTCGTAAATGTTGCTAGGAGAACTCTTAGGAGTTTACTGTCCGTGTAGTTTTATATTCTAAATTATTATATTTTATCGCGTTGAGGACATTAAATGTTTTCTTATTATCATTTACATTATTGCTATTAATTAATCAAATCATAATTAAGTTATTATGTTTTTTTTTTAATTATGTACACAGCCACCAGATAATAACCGCATATACAATATTTGATCTAAATACTATTGTTTTATTACAAGCATTATTAAAAAAACTTTACTAGTAACGCCACCTAGCGGCAAAAGCCGCACTAATTGAGAACAAACTTTNAAAAATAAAGATTTTAAATGGCTAACTACCTGCGCAGCTTAGTAGTCTGCGTTGAGTGTAATTAATACTTGGTCCTGCGGGGAGACGGCATAATAAAATTACTAATTTTTAATAAGACTTTGCAGGGCAAATCACCTGATTGACTGACAAGAAAGATATTGCCTTGCTTGGGAAGACACGCTTAGCCGACTGTCCATAATAATATGACGGTCGTTGCATGAAACACGTCAGAGACCGTAACACGGTTTAACTACAAGAAGAAGTAACAATTAAAAATATCAAGTTCCGTGTACGCAGTATTTTGGTTATTACGTTTCTGAATATCATCTATCACTCTTTATCAGAAACAGTAAGAAATCATAAAAAAAACATTAGAAGCTCACGAGATTACGTGATTGCAAGTGTCAACGCTATCTGTAAAGATTTCTTGAAGAAGCCGGCCCTTGTCTTCGCCTAATCAGGGTATTCTATGAATGAGGTTACCATAATAAGTTTGCTATTCCCTAGTTTTTATTTGTTGTTAACAATACCATTGCATTGCACCAATGAAAATGGTATATAACCATTTTCATTACCTCCAATTTCTCCTTTCACGTCTTTTCCGTAATTCCAGTCTATAATAAGGGCGCAGGAGTTTACGACCTAGCCGTAACGGGTGGGATTACGGGATAAGATTTCTATGGGAAAATGTCACTGTACCAAACCAATCAAACTTTTCCCTAAGAAAGGATTTACTTGATACTGACCAAACAGATCGTCTTATGGATCATTGACAGCGACTAATGAACAAATAGAAATGTATTTATCTAACGTGAAGCAAATATTGGTTGACGGTTTCGGCTCATGGTTTCATAATGGCGATTAAGGGATGGTTAAAATTATACAACTATATTAAAATAATCTTGACCGTAACGTTGACGACCCATTGGTTGAGTTTCGGCTCTTACACCAAGGGTTCCGGGTTCGATGCCCGGGTAGTACCAAACATTTGTGTGCATGAACATGTCTGTTTGTATTGGTCTGGGTGTTTTCTATATATTATACATACATACTGTATGTAATGACAATATATATATATCCGTTTTTTAGTCCCCATATTACAGGCTAAAGGCTTAGTTTGGGTTTGTATGTCAGTAGATATTAATTAATTTATGTAATCCAGGACTTTTGAGTATAAGGTGACTCCCCAACCATGTGGTCAACATCCGTTATAAGAGATACAATGTAGTCGTAACACAATCTTGGTGATCCGTCTTTACATATTTTTCATCCTTCCGCACACGTATCCATACAAAATCATTGACAGCCAATATTATTCTAAATTATTGGCACTCTGGTCCTTAAGTAGAGGTGTAAAAACACCCTTTATGAGGCCACATTTAGATCACGTATACCCACTCACTTTGACAAATATCGAACATGTAAATGTAGAGAGGAAACTCGTTCGAAAAAAGTACGATTTACATATGGCGAGGGAAAAATGTTTTAGGGTTCGCTTGAAATATCTGAAATGTTATTAAAATAAACATTATCACTACATTGTATAAAAAAGTCACTTTCTCTATCTCTGATCCCTATGGATGTTTAAATCTTTAAACTAAGCAACGGACTTTAATGATGTGTTTTATTAGATAGAAGAGGATGGTTTATAACACAGATTTCCCAATACAGGAGATGGGGCAAGCCGCGTTTTTAAGTGCGACAAATGTAAGCTCAACGAGCATACACTGGCTGCCAGTTTACGCTCTGTGAGACGAGTCAAGACGCACGAATATTAGAAGAAATTACCGTTTTTTCCCAAAATGCCATCCTGTTACAATTGTAACATGCCATCATCGCAATGAATCAGTAAATTTACCAAGAAATATAATAACTTTTCACAGGTAAGAACCGAAAAGAAATTGCGACACTGGGACTGCCTATAAACTTGGCGGCTTGTCCAGTCTAATTTTATATTCGGATGTCTGTGGTTTATAATATAATAAATAAATATCCACTGAACTGACTGAGTACTGTTATTTTTATAGTATCTAATGTGATGTTGTACATAAATAATAAAATACTTTATTTCGCTTAAATTATTTTTACAATTCCAGAAAAGTGTCGTCCTTTTGAACAGAAAATATTTATTGACATAAATAACTGAACATTCTTATTATTGTAATTAATATATATAATATTAAAATAAGGAACAGTAAATTACTGAATAAACAATAATATCTTCCGTTTAATGGTAAAGAAGATTCAAATTTTTCACATTAGGTAGGTATAGGAAGATACAATGATTGCCAATGAACAATAAATAGTCGAAGAATCCTGGTGTCTAAGATTTTTAACTACCACATGACCTCTCATGTGGTAAGTAAATGAAATATTTATACAGAACCCCTACTGATAAAGCAACTTTTTGTTGGATTTCCCCTTCGCCTCCGGTGACTATCCAAAGCCATCTTACACAGATAAGAATTGCTTCTTGATTTTTTTTATCTCTTTGATGGGTTTTGCTTACTGCCTTTTACGTTTTCGATCACTTTGGTCGTGGTGAATATTTATCAATCATAGTATACTTTGCTGTTGTAGCTTATTTTCGATAGAAAAATTGGCTCCCCCATACAAAATGAGGATTTTAAGTATTGCTATGTCAAGCATATAGTTGGCAAAACTGAACCGACAGGCTGCTGGACTCGGATACTGTCTTAAGAAAGTGTTTGACCACAGACATCCGAATATACAATTAGACTGGACAAGCCGCCAAGTTTATAGGCAGTCCCAGTGTCGCAATTTCTTTTCGGTTCTTACCTGTGAAATTTATTATATTTCTTGGTAAATTTACTGATCCATTACGATGATGGCATGTTACAATTGCACAGGATGGCATTTTGGAAAAAAACGGTAATTTCTTCTAATATTCGTGCGTCTTGACTCGTCTCACAGAGCATAAACTGGCAGCCAGTGTATGCTCGTTGAGCTTACATTTGTCGCACTTTAAACGTGCTTGCCCCATCTCCTGTATTGGGAAATCTGTGTGTTTGACGATCCATTTGGTGTTGCGGTTAAGAATTTATTAAGTTGACTGTAACACTAAGGGTTCCGGGTTCGATCCACGGGTAGTACAAACACTTGTGTGCATGAACATGTCTGTTTATAATGGTTTGGGTGTTTTCTATGTATGTATTTACATAAAAGAAATGTATGTAAGTATGTTTATCCGTTGTTTAGTACCCATTATACAAGTTTCACGCTTAACTTGGGGCTAGATGGAGCTGTGTGGATGTCAGTGGATATTTATTATTATTTTATTTATTTATTAAAGTAGTCGTATTTATTAAGATAAATACGACTACTTTCGTAAAACAGTGTCTTAAGAGACAGCAACTATCTTCTAATCTAAGCCGATTAGAAGATATTTGTCATAGGCACGTCTGTATTGGATCTAAATGGTAGGTTACTTATTCTCCGCATATCTTGAGACCTTTAGGGGGAAGATAGGCTAGATAATAGATTGATTAAAAAGTACATTCCATAGACACAACCTCATGTAGTTATCTTTCCATCATCATCTCAGCTCATTATACGTCCTCACCGTGGGGCACGATTCTACCCGTAAATTGTGTTTAGCCGTAATCAACCACGCGCGCCAGTGCCGATTGGCTGCCGTCACGCACAGCCTTTGAATATCTTCGTAGGCGCGCACAGGTTTCCTCACGATGTTTTTCTTCACCGTTGTAGGAGTATCGGATGAACGTATATCTAATTTCGAAAATTCGAAAAACATCGGTACATGGCGGAATTTAAACCAGCGCCCTCCTAATCGGGTGGCAACAGTCCACACCGATGAGCCACCAACGCTTTATTTTTCCATATTGAATACAGAATCGAGAAAGAAGAGTTAAAACCTTTTAAGTCAGACATTGTCAACCATTAAAATAACTTATGAATTCCATAACGGTTAAAGGTCTATGAATTGCTCGGAAGTAATCTGAAATTTAATTAATGCAAAGCGCAGTTTTCCGATCTCGTTTGCAAGCTCTACAGTTCAGCACTTTCGGTCTTATATCTACTTTGGGACTTACTTTGTAGATTTGATTCACTAGAAGGAATAAATTAAAATTAAACGCCGCAGTTTTTATATTCACAAAATGGATTTTGAGTGAAAGAGTCAATATTATAAGGTAATGTGTAAAAATATTACCTTTTTTTATTGAACAGGAGGCAAACAAGTATACGGCTCACCTGATGGTAAGTGACACCGCCGCCCATGAACATTTGCAAGACCTCAGGGTTCTCAGGTCCCAGAAATGCGTTACCGGCCCTTTAAAATTACCTTTAGTAATTACTTATGTAATTAAGTACTGATCCGAAAAGTTGTTTGATGCCATTAATCAATACAAATAATTTACTACTTAAATACTTAGATATAAAACCAGTAAACACTTAAAACAAATTACAACTTAAAGTATAGTTAAGACGCTACATCAAGTTAAGTATACATTTACTTCAAGACAAAATGAAAACAAAGGCTCGTCAACAGCCACTTCTAGACACTCTGTTCAATGCATGCCAGCACTTAGTCGAAATATGCAAAAGCATCATTTAAGCTGAGAGGAAAATTCATCGGCAGACGACTCGACGTCGCTCGTACAGATCTTAGCCGAGAAATATTTGTGGCTGTAAACTTTTCGAGAGATTTGGATCTACGCTTAGTTAATGTTAAGGGAGCGTCGGTGGCTCAATGGTGTGGACTGTCGTCCTCCTACCGGGAGGGCTGAGGTTCTAATCCCGCCACGTACCAATGTGTTTTCGAATTTACGAAATTATATGTACGTTATCCGACGCTCTTACGGTGAAGGAAAACATCGTGAGGAAACCTTCATGCACGCCTGCGAAGAGATTCAAAGGTTGTGTGTGAAGTCGTCCAATCCGCACTGGGCCCGCGTGGACGACTAAGGCCTAATCACCCTATACGGGTAGGCTCGTGCCCCTCGGTGGGGACGTTTAATGAGCTGATGATGATGATTAGTTAATGTAATGATTAAGTTCAAACAATAAACGGAAGGATACCAATTGTATGCGTCATAAGCTAAGAAAAGATTAGTCGCATAAAAAAAGCTACAGTCAAACGATACATGCCTTCGTACTTTTTATTTCATAGATAGGCAAACGAGAAGACGCTCTACCTGATACCTCTAATACTAATAATAATCACTTATTTCAGATTTACATCCATATGTGTTAGTTACTAACCTGAGCATACTTAGCACCCCGAAAGAGCAATGAATGTGTTGGCAACCTTCGAAGCAGACGAGACAAAAGAAAATAAATAGAAGGGAAAGATAATCTTTGACTTCTACCTCCCATATTCAGGAAACTACGCAAAGTAAATTCCTCCTTGCCCTAGTGGGCACAGTTTTGGACTGTGAGATCGTGTCGTTATCACCCACCAATCCGCACTAGGCTCGATGGGTTAAAGCCTGTGCTCTGCAGTGGTTCGTTATAGGCTGTTGATTATAACGCAAAGAGTTTATTAAAAAACTTGAAGAGCCCGTAACACTAGTTCTCAACTAAACTCGGGCTTCTTTACCGTAAGTACCTAAACGGTTTTGCTAATCTTCACAATTGAGGGGCGGATGGAGATGGCAGTACCTATAAAAGGTTTGGTTGAATGAGTGGGCAATGCTACCCGTCCTCTTCTGAATGTGTTGTGGTAAGCCACCACTTACGGCACCCGCGGGAAGAAAAGGAATGGTGACTATTCCGTGGGTTCTATTTTAATGAAAAATAATTCTGCCGTCACGCGACTTTACTCGTATATTGTAAGGATCAAATGTATGATCATTAATGGAGCTGTAGGTAGAGTTAAAAAAAAATAGCAATAGATCACTCAAAAGTACCTATGAAAGATTTATTTGAATAAAAATGTATTGAATTTGAATTTGGTGACCATAACCTTTAAACACAATTTGAAGTCAAATATTGGTAATATACACCAAAAAGTTTCATGTAAAACGTTGAAAAGACGACCTAAGATGTGAAAATGATGTCAGATCTCATGTAAAGCATAGCTTCTGAATTAACACGACCTAACTCTACAGATCCTAACTTCAGCAACCTCTTCATGTCAGTAAAAAAATGTTTGGCTTCGCCGTTTCGCTACCATCGTGGAGCCAATGGGAATATTTAGCTTCTGATTAAAAGTAGGTTACAAACCAGTATAGGCACACCGTACCCCCAGATATTAATTTAAATAGTATTTAGTAAACATGATTTATGGCATAAGTAAATTGTATATAAATAACATATTCGTCTTTCAATAAATGTTACTCGTGTTTAAGTTAAATAAGAGTTAGCCTCAAATAATAAACCGGCCTTAGCTAACAGAGCGATGTTTTCATTAAAATTTAATCAAACCCAGATTGGTTTACCCTAGGGAAACTTAACGAGCTGTGGCATAAATCCTATTAGTTAGGCACTGTATTGTGGTTAGTGTTTCCACATTAGACTGGATTAGTATTAGAAAATTAACGTGTTGTAGCTGATTTTACATATATAAATATGTAAATGTTGGATCATTCAATTCAAATAGGCAATAGAAAGTTAATCTACATTGTAATAAGTTACCGAATCAAATGGTTTGTAGGCGTATTCGTAAAGTGCATATAGAGGTTTTTTTTCACCGGAAGTTACAACACCATTTAGACCTAATTTAATCTAGAACTTATATTGTGGTGACTAACCATCTGATTAACATACCTACTTAATTTTTTTGTTTATATTATTTCAATCAAACACCCGTTACCAATAGAAACATACATGTTAATGCACACTAATGTTTATACTGATCGTAGATTGACCCAGATCTCTCGTTGTGATAGCTGACCTCTCAACCATTCCATCACATAATGTATCGTCCAAGTTAACTATTTCGCTTGTTATTTTACGTTACTTTCATAAAACAACAAGCCGAGGGGCTTTTAGTTCGACAAAAATCAAAACCTCGCAATTTCATACAGAAATCCGATATTATTCAAACCAATTTTGTTTAGGACGTCTTGAGAGCGAAATAGGATTAACCTCTCACAGCCTTTCCAAGAAACACCCAGCCCAATACAGTATTGGGATTTATTTCATGACAATATTTAGAAGGTTAACATTTGTATATGTATATGTAGACAGACTTAATGGATTTTTGTTGTCTTTGAAATGCCGTAAGTGTGAAGGCCAATAATTTGATAACAATAACTTCAGAACATTATCTAAATAAATATAAATAATATATAAATATCTACTGACATTCACACAGCGCCATCTAGCCCCAAGTTAAGCGTTAAGCCATAAGGGTACTATACAACGGATAAACATACATACATATATTTTTTTGGAAATACATACATATTTTACATTGAAAACACCCGTCAGTCGTTAGATTCACATACTAGTGAATTTACCGGGTATAAGAGACCTAACATCTGTAGTCTCCGTGGTCGGGCGCAGTGCGGCATTGATGGAAAATAATAACTGTCTATCAGTTGTGGTTTCCTTCAATGCCGCTCTATCATGGCGTATCACTTACCATCAGGTGGGCGTTCTGACCGTCCTGTTCACTTCATAACATAAAAAAAAATATATTTCACAAGGTCCTCAAAATTTTCATAGTCGCTATGCAGTTAGACCCTTAAAAGCGTGGTATTTTCGGCGGGAGCGCACCTGATCAATATAATATCCTTAAGATTAAATAAAAAAAAAATCTAACAATCTACATTGATATTACAAAAAAATATTTAAACTTGTACTACTAACCCCTATGCGCCCATTAAAAACGATTCCAGTTGATTTTCCATTTGGCACTCCATTGTGAATCAGGTGCCAGTCAGTGCGCGGCGCACAATAGGCCATTTGTGTTTTAGATACATTTAGCTAACCCCGATTTATAAATACATACATTCGTAGTTACAACTGTTTGAATACGTATAGGCAATAACTTAATAATGATGATTTAACTTGAGACCGCGTAAAAAGTAAGGCCTTTGATGTGGCTTTTAAGGGGTTCCGTAGTCAAATGGCAAAAACAGAAACATTATAGATTCGTCAAGTCTGTCTTTCTGTCTGTCCGTCCGTCCGGATAGCATAACTTCTTTTTTCTCACTATTCAAACTTTGTAAGTATATGTATTCTGTGAACCGCTATTAGGTTTTGATAAGAAACTTGAACTTCCCCATACATTGAACTGTCACTGAAAACATTGTTTCACCGTACCATTTGGTGTATTAATGTGTAGCTTTTAAAGAATGATATTGAGGTTTCAAATATCATTATTTTATAAATTGAATAGTTTACGTTTACATGACCATAAAATCTAACAACGAAATTTAGTTCGGACGATTTCTGGTGTTTAGTTTATTATTTATATGTTATAAACGATGAACCACTATTTTTCATATTAAAGCTGTAGTAGAGGCCTAAGTAAATAAAAAAATACTTTATTTTATGTTACTTGCTGCTGCGGAACCCTGCACGGGCGATTTCGACTCGCACTTGGCCAATTTTATTTCTACTTGACAATGGCTTTTAATTACGAGTGTTACTTAACAAACTTCGTAGTTTAGTACGCATATCGTTTTCATAATTATTAAAATTTAACCATTGTCATGGACATGGTGAATTTTGTTTTCTGTTGGGAGAGTTATTATCAGATAGATAGGTATTTTTTTATTGCACACAACAAATAAATCACTTCACAAAATTTACTTAGTTTAGTTACTTACTGATAACATAAGAATTAAACTACTACACGTTAAACCCATGTTTGTGTTTCACCTTTTCAGATAGTTACGTTGCGCCCATTACCCTCGAATATATGAAAATACAGATTTGCTAGCTTCCCGAAACACCCTTAAAATTTGAAAGTAATTATTTTGTTATTAGAGTTCACCAATAAAACCGCCCAACATACACCAAACTAATTTGGTTGAATGGCAAACCTAATTTAAATCTGCCCCTCAATTCTGCTGATTTACGCTTGACTAATGTCAACTTGACATTACGACACCATTTTGACACTTAACAACCCAACTGTAAATTTGATATTCATGTACAACTCTAATGTTAATGGTTTAAAATTGTTAATAGTAGAATACATTGTCTAATGGTGTAACCAAATAAAAACTACCACAAAACAGAACAAATGAATGCAAAATTATACTTTTTAAATACAAAAACCATCCTATTAGCTCATTTTAAAATAAACGGAATCGGGCTCTAAATTATAAACCGGACCGTAAAACTAGGAGCGGCCTGTGTTAATTCATATCACATTTTGCATGCGAGTGAAATAAATTTCAAAACAGCTTATGCGTTGTTGAACAGTTATGAATGGCGTCCAATGTCAAATGGAATTCCATTTAAACTATACAAAACATTTTATGCAAAACTTACTGCAAACATGAAACATAAATAGAACTATTGCTTTGTGTTTCATAAATAGATTATTAGAAATGACATGACAAATATACGGTGAAAGTTCTCTTTTGTTATATTTTCAAGGATTAAATTATATATGTGAAGACACTAGGTCATGTTATACTGTGGTTCTCCTGAATGAATGATAATAATTACATTATTCATTCCATGTTAAGGAAACAAACAATATAAACATCCCCACTTCTATACTAATATTATAAAGTTGAAGAGTTTGTTTGGTTGAACGCGCTAATTTGGAGGAACTTTTGGTCCGATTTGAAAAATTCGTTTAGTATTAGATAGCTTATTCATCGAGGCTAGTTAAAGGTTATATAACTACACGCTAAGTACATTAGCAGCGGAGCCGCAAGGAAGACTTTTTTTTTCCACTGAGAGCTTCCACTGCGTGCACTGCGCAAGGAAGACTTTTTTTCCACTGAGAGCTTCCACTGCGTGCACTGCGTAAACTGTGAAAGTTTCGCAAAAGTCATTTATGACAGTATTGCTCCTCTATAAAAGATCTAATAAAGTCCCCGGCAGCATAGTATGTCTTTATTTGTGGTTAGCAAAATATAACATTTCTTTGCTTAAAAAAAAATTGTTTGCCAAGTTTTATTAATCCTTATCCAAATTAATACGATCACAAGTATTTCATTTAAATCAAAGAGATTCCTTTACACTATTCGATTTTAATGAATATCGTAGGAGATATCGTAGTTTAAACTCTCATATATGAACAAAGTAGCGGGTTAAAGTTAGCGTTACCCCAAAGTAACTATTCCACACGGACGAAGCCGCACGCAAAAGCTTGTGTAATATAAATACAAAAGTAGAATAGCAACGCAGTTCACACCCAGTGGTCGAAATTAATCCATTTGAGTAATTAGTACTAACTGCTGGCACGCCCACTGTCGTATATTCAAATCTACGATGTTATGTTTGAGACCGTTATTAGTTTAGTTATCAAGGCAAATAGTACACTTTAGATTGAGCGATAGTAAGCTTTGTTAATGAGGTCACATTAAACGACCCTCGGTACAACTTGGTTTTAGCAGTAACTGTATGAGCCTTTGTTTTTTTATTATTATTAACTTTATCATTGGCATTGTTGAGTGATGTTTTAGATAAAATGATTTTACTATAAGCAAAAAACAGCACCGCTTTAAAAAAGTGCTTCATTTATGTAATACTAGTACTTGTTGTCTTAAAACAGCTTTAACAATAGCTTATTTATACTNTGTGAAAATGATGTCAGATCTCATGTAAAAGCATAGCTTCTGAATTAACACGACCTAACTCTACAGATCCTAACTTCAGCAACCTCTTCATGTCAGTAAAAAAATGTTTGGCTTCGCCGTTTCGCTACCATCGTGGAGCCAATGGGAATATTTAGCTTCTGCTTAAAAGTAGGTTACAAACCAGTATAGGCACACCGTACCCCCAGATATTAATTTAAATAGTATTTAGTAAACATGATTTATGGCATAAGTAAATTGTATATAAATAGCATATTCGTCTTTCAATAAATGTTACTCGTGTTTAAGTTAAATAAGAGTTAGCCTCAAATAATAAAGCCTTTAGCACTAAATAGTCGGCCTTAGCTAACAGAGCGATGTTTTCATTAAAATTTAATCAAACCCAGATTGATTTACCCTAGGGAAACTTAACGAGCTGTGGCATAAATCCTATTAGTTAGGCACTGTATTGTGGTTAGTGTTTCGACATTAGACTGGATTAGTATTAGAAAATTAACGTGTTGTAGCTGATGTTACATATATAAATATGTAAATGTTGGATCATTCAATTCAAATAGGCAATAGAAAGTTAATCTACATTGTAATAAGTTGCCGAATCAAATGGTTTGTAGGCATATTCGTAAAGTGCATATAGAGGTTTTTTTTCACCGGAAGTTACAACACCATTTAGACCTAATTTAATCTAGAACTTATATTGTGGTGACTAACCATCTGATTAACATACCTACTTAATTTTTTTGTTTATATTATTTCAATCAAACACCCGTTACCAATAGAAACATACATGTTAATGCACACTAATGTTTATACTGATCGTAGATTGACCCAGATCTCTCGTTGTGATAGCTGACCTCTCAACCATTCCATCACATAATGTATCGTCCAAGTTAACTATTTCGCTTGTTATTTTACGTTACTTTCATAAAACAACAAGCCGAGGGGCTTTTAGTTCGACAAAAATCAAAACCTCGCAATTTCATACAGAAATCCGATATTATTCAAACCAATTTTGTTAGGACGTCTTGAGAGCGAAATAGGATTAACCTCTCACAGCCTTTCCAAGAAACACCCAGCCCAATACAGTATTGGGATTTATTTCATGACAATATTTAGAAGGTTAACATTTGTATATGTATATGTAGACAGACTTAATGGATTTTTGTTGTCTTTGAAATGCCGTAAGTGTGAAGGCCAATAATTTGATAACAATAACTTCAGAACATTATCTAAATAAATATAAATATCTACTGACATTCACACAGCGCCATCTAGCCCCAAGTTAAGCGTTAAGCCATAAGGGTACTATACAACGGATAAACATACATACATATATTTTTTTGGAAATACATACATATTTTACATTGAAAACACCCGTCAGTCGTTATGCACTGACAAGTTAGCATTAAAATAGGATACACAGATAAGATTCACATAGGTACTAGTGAATTTACCGGGTATAAGAGACCTAACATCTGTAGTCTCCGTGGTCGGGCGCAGTGCGGCATTGATGGAAAATAATAACTGTCTATCAGTTGTGGTTTCCTTCAATGCCGCTCTATCATGGCGTATCACTTACCATCAGGTGGGCGTTCTGACCGTCCTGTTCACTTCATAACATAAAAAAAAATATTTCAAAGGTCCTCAAAATTTTCATAGTCGCTATGCAGTTAGACCCTTAAAAGCGTGGTATTTTCGGCGGGAGCGCACCTGATCAATATAATATCCTTAAGATTAAATAAAAAAAAATCTAACAATCTACATTGATATTACAAAAAAATATTTAAACTTGTACTACTAACCCCTATGCGCCCATTAAAAACGATTCCAGTTGATTTTCCATTTGGCACTCCATTGTGAATCAGGTGCCAGTCAGTGCGCGGCGCACAATAGGCCATTTGTGTTTTAGATACATTTAGCTAACCCCGATTTATAAATACATACATTCGTAGTTACAACTGTTTGAATACGTATAGGCAATAACTTAATAATGATGATTTAACTTGAGACCGCGTAAAAAGTAAGGCCTTTGATGTGGCTTTTAAGGGGTTCCGTAGTCAAATGGCAAAAACAGAAACATTATAGATTCGTCAAGTCTGTCTTTCTGTCTGTCCGTCCGTCCGGATAGCATAACTTCTTTTTTCTCACTATTCAAACTTTGTAAGTATATGTATTCTGTGAACCGCTATTAGGTTTTGATAAGAAACTTGAACTTCCCCATACATTGAACTGTCACTGAAAACATTGTTTCACCGTACCATTTGGTGTATTAATGTGTAGCTTTTAAAGAATGATATTGAGGTTTCAAATATCATTATTTTATAAATTGAATAGTTTACGTTTACATGACCATAAAATCTAACAACGAAATTTAGTTCGGACGATTTCTGGTGTTTAGTTTATTAATTTATATGTTATAAACGATGAACCACTATTTTTCATATTAAAGCTGTAGTAGAGGCCTAAGTAAATAAAAAAATACTTTATTTTATGTTACTTGCTGCTGCGGAACCCTGCACGGGCGATTTCGACTCGCACTTGGCCAATTTTATTTCTACTTGACAATGGCTTTTAATTACGAGTGTTACTTAACAAACTTCGTAGTTTAGTACGCATATCGTTTTCATAATTATTAAAATTTAACCATTGTCATGGACATGGTGAATTTTGTTTTCTGTTGGGAGAGTTATTATCAGATAGATAGGTATTTTTTTATTGCACACAACAAATAAATCACTTCACAAAATTTACTTAGTTTAGTTACTTACTGATAACATAAGAATTAAACTACTACACGTTAAACCCATGTTTGTGTTTCACCTTTTCAGATAGTTACGTTGCGCCCATTACCCTCGAATATATGAAAATACAGATTTGCTAGCTTCCCGAAACACCCTTAAAATTTGAAAGTAATTATTTTGTTATTAGAGTTCACCAATAAAACCGCCCAACATACACCAAACTAATTTGGTTGAATGGCAAACCTAATTTAAATCTGCCCCTCAATTCTGCTGATTTACGCTTGACTAATGTCAACTTGACATTACGACACCATTTTGACACTTAACAACCCAACTGTAAATTTGATATTCATGTACAACTCTAATGTTAATGGTTTAAAATTGTTAATAGTAGAATACATTGTCTAATGGTGTAACCAAATAAAAACTACCACAAAACAGAACAAATGAATGCAAAATTATACTTTTTAAATACAAAAACCATCCTATTAGCTCATTTTAAAATAAACGGAATCGGGGCTCTAAAATTATAAACCGGACCGTAAAACTAGGAGCGGCCTGTGTTAATTCATATCACATTTTGCATGCGAGTGAAATAAATTTCAAAAACAGCTTATGCGTTGTTTGAACAGTTATGAATGGCGTCCAATGTCAAAATGGAATTCCATTTAAACTATACAAAACATTTTATGCAAAACTTACTGCAAACATGAAACATAAATAGAACTATTGCTTTGTGTTTCATAAATAGATTATTAGAAATGACATGACAAATATACGGTGAAAGTTCTCTTTTGTTATATTTTCAAGGATTAAATTATATATGTGAAGACACTAGGTCATGTTATACTGTGGTTCTCCTGAATGAATGATAATAATTACATTATTCATTCCATGTTAAGGAAACAAACAATATAAACATCCCCACTTCTATACTAATATTATAAAGTTGAAGAGTTTGTTTGGTTGAACGCGCTAATCTCAGGAACTTTTGGTCCGATTTGAAAAATTCGTTTAGTATTAGATAGCTTATTCATCGAGGCTAGTTAAAGGTTATATAACTACACGCTAAGTACATTAGCAGCGGAGCCGCAAGGAAGACTTTTTTTTTCCACTGAGAGCTTCCACTGCGTGCACTGCGCAAGGAAGACTTTTTTTTCCACTGAGAGCTTCCACTGCGTGCACTGCGTAAACTGTGAAAGTTTCGCAAAAGTCATTTATGACAGTATTGCTCCTCTATAAAAGATCTAATAAAGTCCCCGGCAGCATAGTATGTCTTTATTTGTGGTTAGCAAAATATAACATTTCTTTGCTTAAAAAAAAATTGTTTGCCAAGTTTTTTAAACATGATATTAATCCTTATCCAAATTAATACGATCACAAGTATTTCATTTAAATCAAAAAGATTCCTTTACACTATTCGATTTTAATGAATATCGTAGGAGATATCGTAGTTTAAACTCTCATATATGAACAAAGTAGCGGGTTAAAGTTAGCGTTACCCCAAAGTAACTATTCCACACGGACGAAGCCGCACGCAAAAGCTTGTGTAATATAAATACAAAAGTAGAATAGCAACGCAGTTCACACCCAGTGGTCGAAATTAATCCATTTGAGTAATTAGTACTAACTGCTGGCACGCCCACTGTCGTATATTCAAATCTACGATGTTATGTTTGAGACCGTTATTAGTTGTAGTTATTTTGGGTTATCAAGGCAAATAGTACACTTTAGATTGAGCGATAGTAAGCTTTGTTAATGAGGTCACATTAAACGACCCTCGGTACAACTTGGTTTTAGCAGTAACTGTATGAGCCTTTGTTTTTTATTATTATTAACTTTATCATTGGCATTGTTGAGTGATGTTTTAGATAAAATGATTTTACTATAAGCAAAAAACAGCACCGCTTTAAAAATGTGCTTCATTTATGTAATACTAGTACTTGTTGTCTTAAAACAGCTTTAACAATAGCTTATTTATACTAATTTTATAGCCTAATCTAGCAATATACTGTTCTGTGTGTACACGCGCACACTGAGGACTGACGAAAAACTATTGGAGCTGGAAACGGAGTTAGACAGGTTGCATTGGGACATAATAGGTTTGTGTGAAGTCCGAAGACAGGGGGAGGCAATCTGTTCTATTACCGTGAGGGCGACCAGCTATCCCAGGGTGGTGTCGGGTTTCTCGTCCATAAGTCTCTCATCAACAACATCGTGAAGATCGAAAGTGTGTCAGCTAGGGTAGCGTACCTTGTACTAAGAATCACCAAGCGCTATGCGCTGAAGGTGGTACAGGTTTACGCACCGACTTCATCGCACTCCGACGATGAAGTGGAGGCTATGTATGATGATATCAGCAGAGCAATGCATACCTCCAAGACACACTTTACGGTCGTTATGGGAGACTTCAACGCAAGGCTGGGCATTCGAAGTGGTTGTGAGTTGAAAGTGGGGCAATATGGATTTGGACACCGGAACCCCAGGGGACAGCGGCTGGCCGATTTCATGGAAAAAGAGGGACTCTTTATGATGAACTCTTTTTTCAAGAAGCCGCCGCAGAGGAAGTGGACTTGGTTGAGTCCCGATGGTTCCACACGAAATGAGATTGACTTCATCATGACCACCAGAAGACATATATTTAACGACGTCTCTGTGATCGCCAGGGTGAAAACCGGTAGCGATCACCGTATGGTAAGAGGCACGTTAAATATTAATGTTCAACTGGAGAGGTCTCGCCTGATGAAGTCTACGCTCCGACCTAACGTGCTTCAAATCAATAACCCCGAGAGCTTTCAACTCGAACTGCAGAATCGCTTTGAATGCCTAGAGAGCTGCGTAACAGTGGACGATATAAATAGCGGGCTAGTGGAAACTCTGCAAACAGTTGGGTCTAAGTTTTGCAAGGGACAACGCAAATTAAGACCCAATAAACTATCTCAACAGACTCTCGATCTCATGGCGACAAGACGACAGATGAAACTGCAGTCTTCAGACGACGCGTCACAATACCGGCAGCTTAATAGACGTATATCCAGCTCCTTGCGACGCGATATTCGTCGCTTTAATACAAAGTGTATTAAAGAGGCGATCGAACGGAACAGGGTTCCAAGGTGTTTGCGAGGAACATGTCTGTTGGGCAAAGCCAGCTGACTAGTCTGAAGACCAACAGTGGAAATGTAGTCTCATCTAAACCAGAGATTTTGAGGGAGATTGAGAAGTTTTACAGCGAGTTATATACCGCTACACAGATTCCCGCTTCAAGCTTAGCCGAAGACCCGAGAGCTAAGTTAACCCGACATTTATCTGAGGATATCCCGGAAGTCACCTTGAGCGAGATTAGGATGGCTCTGAAACAACTTAAGCGAAATAAGGCCCCCGGAGAAGACGGAATTACCGCAGAACTTTTGAAAGCAGGTGGCACGCCAGTGCTTAAGACCCTTCAGAAGCTCTTTAATTCCGTGATCCGTGAGGGTGCGACGCCAGAGGCGTGGAGCAATGGCGTGGTGGTGCTTTTCTTCAAAAAAGGCGACAAAACCTTGCTGAAGAATTATAGACCCATCACGCTATTGAGCCACATTTACAAGTTGTTCTCCAGAGTCATCACGAACCGTCTCGCGCGTAGGTTTGATGATTTCCAGCCCCCGAACAAGCCGGGTTCCGCAAAGGCTTCAGCACCATAGACCACATACATACGCTGCGGCAGGTTATACAGAAGACTAGAGAGTATAACCGGCCATTATGCTTGGCGTTTGTGGACTATGAGAAAGCCTTTGATTCGATCGAGACTTGGGCTGTGCTTCAGGCCCTCCAACGGTGCCATATTGACTTTCGCTATATCGAAGTATTGAGATGTCTGTACGAGAGCGCTACTATGTCAGTCCGTGTACATGAAGAGCTTACACAACCTATCCAATTGCACCGAGGAGTGAGACAGGGAGACGTTATATCTCCGAAACTGTTCACAGTTGCGTTGGAAGATATGTTTAAGCTGCTCGATTGGAAAGGACTTGGCATCAACGTGAATGGCGAGTACATCACTCATCTTCGATTTGCCGATGATATAGTAGTCATGGCAGAATCCATGGAGGATTTAAGCACTATGCTCGAAACCCTAGACGGAGCTTCTCAACAGGTGGGTCTTAAAATGAACATGGACAAGACGAAAGTCATGTCTAATGCCCATGTCGTACCTATACCGATATCAGTTGGAAGTTCTGTCCTCGAAGTTGTTGACGAATATGTGTACCTGGGACAGGTAGTCCAAATGGGTAGGTCCAACTTCGAGAAGGAGGTTTCTCGTCGAATCCAATTAGGATGGGCAGCGTTCGGGAAGTTAAGGCAGATCTTTTCGTCCAAAATACCTCAGTGTCTCAAGACGAAGGTCTTTGACCAGTGTGTGTTGCCAGTTATGACATACGGAAGCGAAACGTGGTCGCTCACTAAGGGCCTCTTGAATAAACTCAAGGTTGCTCAGCGTGCTATGGAGAGGGCTATGTTAGGTGTCTCCCTACGCGATAAAATCCGAAACGATGATATCCGTAGGAGAACTAGGGTGACCGACATAGCCCAGAGGATTAGCAAGTTGAAGTGGCAGTGGGCAGGGCACATAGTGCGTAGAACCGATGGCCGATGGGGCGGAAAGGTTCTCGAGTGGCGTCCACGTAACGGAAAGCGAAGCGTAGGCCGACCCCAACCAGATGGACGGATGATCTGGTTAAGGTGGCGGGTAGCAGATGGATGTCAACTGCAAGGGATCGGTCCGCGTGGAAATCATTAGGGGAGGCCTTCGTTCAGCAGTGGACATAATTGGGCTGTAATGATGATGATGATGATGATGATACGTTGGAATGACTGATAATATCAATTGGCTTTTCACTATAATATAGGTAAGTATTATTGAGAATACATTCTTTCCATCAGGTGTCTCTATTGCTCGTTTGCTCCCTATAACATAAAAAAAACATTTAGGTCTGTATCAACGTTGATTTTTAATTAAATTTAGTTATAAAGGGATAGCCCTATAGACGATATATAGCGACATCCCTTTCCAACTCCATTTAAGTACAGATCAAAGCTTGAGTCTTGTTCAAGTATACGGGCTCTAACCTATAAAACTAGTTGCAGGGCCAACAACACCTAACCCCTTAAAGTAGCTGTTACAGTTTGCAACACTGTGTAAAAAGCATAAACTATGAAAAAGAACTCAACGACATTGTTTATCGTAAAATGACAGTTATGGAGTGGGTCCATGACTATTTTATAGCTATGGTTGTATTTCTTGGGCACTTGATGTGGTTTAGTTACTTAGTTTTCTTCGTTTCAAAGTCGTTATGGCTTCATGAACTATATACTATGATAAGTAGTGCCACTTTAATCGCTCATTATTCAATAACCATCGAAGAGAGGGTTAATATTTTACGCTCTCAATCTATTCAAAATATACCAGAGTATCCAAGGGAGAATTGGATAGGATGGAATCTTCTTACAATAGAATTGTTAACACAGTATATATTTAAAACCTGGTTTTAATAAAATAGAGAAAGTTAATGACTGTTGTCGAAGTTGTTAGAATTGCATAAGTTTATAGTTATGACACTTAAGGGGCCAATAGATATCGTAAACATCCCAAAAAGCTAATTTTAGTTATTTATCTGCTCGAATGTTGTACGGGCGTAGAATAGATTTATCAATTATGTTTTGTAACTATCCACCCATGCTACGCACGACCATTTATGTTACAAAGTGTTCAGGACGGTCAGGATGCTCACCTGGTGGTTAGTGGTATGCCTGACCATAACAGAGCAGTTTTGAATGAGATCAAAAACAAATAAACAGCTATGATCCTCCATCATTGCCGCACTGCAGCCGTCACCCGAGACAACAGATGTTAGTTATGTTATAATGTGATGTCTCTTATACCGGGTAATATTACTCGCTACAGTGACCTTATCCCAAAACACACGTGTGATTTTTGTTTTTAAGGCGATGAATGACCATTGTGGTCAACTTGTTGGTGACATATCCTGCCATGACAGATGTAGTTTTGATGGAAACAGCATTTGTCTTTGAAAGACCCCTGCGTCCACCTATAATGATAAATGTAAGGTTTTTTATACCTAGTAATTTGACTACCTGCAGTGCCTTCTTTCTGAAACACAAAAGGTTCACGAGACGATATTTGACTTTGTTGTGGATACCTACATACCTAGACAACTATTATCGACACCACATATTTATTCAATGACAGCCTCATCATTTAGCCTGGTACAAAAAAATACATGAGACTGGATTAAGCTTAGAAAATGACAATTATTGAAATTCTTAATAAATATTTTCAAATAATTATAACTCAGCAAATTAATATTCATGGATGCCAAAGTAATTTACATGAGACTGTTTTATTTGCATTATTCAAGAGTTAAGTTATATTGTAACAGGTTTTGTTTGTAGGAGAAAGTGATGTTTGATCGTTGTTTTATTATCTAACAAAGGTAGAATAATTTACATAGAGTAAAGAGAGTAAAGGTAGATTTCTCGAATCAAATGTTGCACTGGATTATCTTACAAAATAGAGTCTGGTATCTTTGTTTGATCATAATCACAGTTTCTCATAGAAACACCTGTGAAGTATCCTCTTTCTAACAAAAAAAATAATCATCAAGATCAATTATTTATTGTTAAAAATAAAAAAATAATTCATATAGGTATGATGAAGACAACCACGAACAAACATAAAAAACAAGCCCTCAAATTGAGTAACTTACTCCTTTTTTGTAGTCGGTTAAATAAATAGGATTAAAAGCTCTTCTGTGCTTACAGACAATTTATAGTCATATTATATTTTTATTTATTTAGGACAGTTTACAAGACATACACTTATTACATTGACAATATACATACGTAAGCGATACAAACAAGTAGAGATGCCTTAATTACAAACTGCCACGACCAGCACAGCTGACATGGAAGCAGTTTAGCAAATTAAAGTAAAACAGAATTTAATTTGAATAACATACTTAAAAATATTAACCTAGAGTATATGTTACAAGTGAGTACAACAATTACAAAATTATGCTAAGACATAATTAAGACTGTCTATATGGCTCTTGTTGAGGTTTTTACATTAATTTCGTTAATAATTTATTTATATACGTAAATTTTATAAATCTCTTACAAAGTTTCGTTAATTTATAAACTCCTACCTGGCCCCTTAACTTTATTACTTAACGGTACTACGAAGAAGGGGAGAGGGGGTGTAACAGAGTCTGCGTGATAGGGTGCTATTAGCAACGAAGACGTTTAATAGTATGCGATTATTCAAAGTACGGTGTTTAACTTGTCAAATGAACATTCGAATTAAGGAATACGTTTGCTATTTGTACGACCCATTTGGTGTAGTAGACATCGGCTACTACACCAAGGGTTCCGGGTTCGATCCCCGGGCAGTACAAAGATTTGTGTGTATGAACATGTTTGTTTGTATTGGTCTAGGTGTTTTCTATGTATAATATGTATTTGCAAAAAATATATGTCAGTGTGTTTCTCAGTTATTAAGTATCCGAAATACAAGCTTCACGCTTAACTTGGGGCTAGATGGCGCTGTGTGAATGTATGTAGATATTTTTTTTTTTCGATTTACTTTTAAATAAACATTAAACGTTTATTCTATGAACATAGCACGAGAGTGAGTGCAAACCAAAATGGAAAGTTTCTTGGTGGAGGAGGTACCATGAGAATATTAGACCGGTATATATAGCCTTAAATAAAATTCCTACGTCCAGCGGTAGAACTAAATCTAAACAAAGAAAAATATTTACTGACGACAAAATTAGAACAATACCGTGGCTCAATAACAACATGATATTATAAAATAAATACAATGGTACAAGCATAAAACACCAAACCTTCAATGTGAAAATCATAAAAAAATGGTTGCTACATAAATCACACACAGCATTTGAATCTCTTCGCAGGCATGCGCAAATTTCCTCATGATGTTTTTCTTCACCGTAAGAGTGTCGACTAACGTATATATAATTTCGAAAACTCGAAGCGACATTAGAACGTGGCGAGTTTTGGCCCTGCATCCTCCAGATCAGAAGGCAACAGTCCACACCAAAAGCACCGACGCTCAAAAGAAGTGTGTAAGGTATACAGTTAACAAACACAAAGCAAAAATCTATAGGCTTTTTCTTAATAGAAAATAATATACCCTCCCGGTTTAATTTAAATTTGAAACAATGGAGCATATGAAAAATCCTCAATGAAAAATTCGAGTATCAGTATGTAAATAGTTCTCAATACTCGAGCTCAGTGAATGAACTGAAATGAGAGTTAAAATCGAACATTCTGGAACGAAGTTTAAAAAGTTTAACTTTTAAATCGGTGCCGCAGTTGACTTTGCGAGTACTTGATTTTATTAAACAAAATTGCGATAAAGGGGAGCAAGCGAAGTCAAGTAATCTTCGAGGGTATTTATTTTTATTAAAATAATAATAATAAATATCTTCTGACATTTCCTAGCCCCAAGTTAAGCGTGAAGCTTGTATTACGGGTACTAAACAACTGATAAACGTACTTAAATACTTACATTTGTTTTTGTAAATACATACATATTCTACATAGAAAACGCCGAGACCAGAAAAAAAAATCGATCCCGGAGCCCTTGGTGTAATAGCCAACGTCACAACCATTACACCAGATGGGTCGTCAAACCCTGAATACTGGGACCCTGGACATCCCAGAGCGCTCTCTCTATCTTCGACTTATTCCAGTCTACTGCTGAATTTAAGACTTCCTCCTTTCTGTGTCAGAAGTCCCAAACCATTTTAATCATGAAGCTTCCAACTGTTAAAAGTCCCGTCCCGTCGGTCTAGAGCAGTAAAAATAGCTGAAAATAATTAAAAATGAATGAAAAAAGCTATCAATGAAAAGAGCACATAAATTATTAACTAACGCCAAATCTCGTTGCTCAACCAGTTGTTTAATGTTAACTTCTACTTCAAATTAGAAGCTTATCCTCTAATACAAGGTTAAACATACCTGTGCCAACTTCAAAGTTAACGCCTCATTAGTGCGTTTATTTGGACAAATTGAAATACATGGGGGATATTTGAAAGTATGGCACAGTTTGTTTATAAATTTGAATAGGATTCAAATAAAATTTCTTTAGTATAGGATATAGATTCAGTGTGGAGCACATATATTACGTACTAGTGGTTCTCCTGTGGTATTCCTCGCATTATAAGATATTCTCCCTCAGTCAAACATAACCTGAAAGCACGCAGATCACGCGACGCGCGGCCGGTATAACAATTTATCTTGTAAAACTCCAGTTATGTCTAGACCTTTTAAAGTGTTCATTTAAAAGTTTTTCAACTACATTCCTGGCGAACGGCACTTTGAAGCAACTGTTATTGGAACTCTAAGTTTCTTCATCTTTAATTCTGTTTAAACTAGCCTGTGTCACGTTTAATATTGAAAATTTTTCTGTTTGAGATCTCGAGTATAATATTTTGTTTGAGATCTCGAGTGCAACAGTATGCATTTACTTCAATAATATTTTATGGAAGTATATCAAAATAGAAAATATGTTGAACAACTATACGTGCAACTCTTAACTGTTTCTTGTTGCACACTTGTAGTGCTTCTCTGATAAATACGTATTCGCAGCTAATAAACGCATGCTTATCCAAGTGCTCGTACACACACATACAAGGAGCGCATGTATATTATAGGTACACCTAATAATCACTGAGTAATTTATCAAAAAGTTTTAATATTACTTTTATTTTAAAAATGGCACCTTTTATTATGTCAATGCCCACTTTTGACACTAATAATTTAAACAGTTCATGTATTTTGGAAACAGTAGTAAGATCAAAATTTATTTCTTACATCATTTTACGTTTACACTATAACGACCCATTTGGTGTTGCGGTTGAGAGGTCGGCCGCAACACTAAGGGTTCCGGGTTCGATCCCCGGGCAGTACAAACATTTGTGTGCATGAACATGTCTGTTTGTAATGGTCTGGGTGTTTTCTATGTATAATATATGTATTTACAAAAAAAATGTATATATGTATGTTTATCCGTTGTTTAGTACCCATAATACAGGCTTAACGCTTAACTGGGTAGATGGCGCTGTGTGAATGTCAGTGGATATTTATTTATTTATTTATACTGACATGTATTTTAGCACGAGTATCATACGAGTGTTATAAAACTATATCATAGAATAATTGTAATCGTTATGTATTTGGGGATACTAAAAAAAACTTAATAGTCATGTAATTTTAAGTATTAGAAAAACTAGTCCACCTTTTATGGCAAAATAATAGGGAAACGAATAAATACTAAATAAAAAACTATACGATACCTCGGTCTCCGCTGCTTTGAGAACTTCCTTGTAGACTTAATGACCGCCTCAAAGCTTACAGGTCTTTAATTAAATTTCCTGCTCCCATTAGTGAGTTCTATATAACAGAACAATCTAGATGCTACCTTTTAATTAATATATTATTGTGGGACCCATTTCATAAGGCTAAATTACCGTGTTTTTAATGTGACAGATAATACTCATTTTAGGCCTTGAGAATTGTAAGAAAATAATATTTTACGCCTTGGGTCACCGAAGATATTTGTATGTAAAATACTAACCAATTTGTATATAAATAAATATCAACCAATAATCACACAGCGCCATCTAGCCACGGACTTAGCATCTAGGCTGAAATGTGGGTACTAAACAACGGGGAAACATAGTTATATACTTTTTTTTTCTTAATACTACATATTTTACATAGAAACACCCAGACATATATGTTCATGCATTCAAATGCATCGAGTTTCCTTTATTTGACAGAATCTTGTAGCTCCGAAACTCATTTCACATAACACACTCGGCATAATCTTCTTTCATATTTAATTATTGTTTAGCAGAATGTTATATATGTTCAAATCCCATTACGTACCAATGTGTTTTCGAATTTTCGAAATTATATGTACGTTATCCGACGCTCTTACGGTGTACGAAAACATCGTGAGGAAACCTTCATGCACGCCTGCGAAGAGATTCAAAGGTTGTGTGTGAAGTCGTCCAATCCGCACTGGGCCCGCGTGGACGACTAAGGCCTAATCACCCTATACGGGTAGGCTCGTGCCCCTTAGTGGAGACGTTTAATGAGCTGATGGTGATGAATGTTATATGGCCTAATTTTCAATGGCATAATCTCAAAATGGCAGAATTATACTAGGCATAAGTACCTTTGGCCTAATCACCCTATACGGGTAGGCTCGTGCCCCTCGGTGGGGACGTTTAATGAGCTGATGATGATGATGATGAGCATAACGTTTACTTAGGGGCGTAGTAGGTACCTATGCATATTGAAGAATTTCATTTGGAATAATTACATTAGTCATTGCTATTTCTATAGATAAATTGTATTCAGAAACTGTTAACGGTCTGCCTGCACATTTTATTGCACATGGTGCACCCAAAGGTAACCGTACCTTTGATTTAGAATCCAATGTACCATATCTAGGTCGTCTAACTAAAGACCCAACGTAATATAGACAAACACAATATAAAACCCAGTATTACAGGCACGGAGCTGTTCAGCCGACGACGCAATATAACATAATTCATTGGTTTATGAATACAAAGGTTTATTACCCCTTTATTGGGTCTCGCTAGCCCGCTGGGACTACGGAATTTAATTTACAAAGCGCAAATTCTTTAATAAACTGTCAATATAATTTAAATATTATATCAAAATGGTATTATCAAAGGATTCCATAAGTTATATTGAGTCTAAATCAACTTCTGCTGCTTTAAAATATATTTTTTAAATAAATTTTTAATGTAAAAATATCTCACCCTGAGATTTACAGAGGTGTTGCTAGCTCTCTTGAAAGAGCTAAGATGGATTACTATCCATGAAACAGAACAGGAACACATTCCTGTTGCCCAGACGTAAAAAAGTCGTAACAGCTGCATAAGCGGTACTGTTTCTTTCTCAACTGAACCCTAGTAATCGAGACTCAATCTATGGTATGCAAAGGTTAGTACGAGTATTCAAGTTCCTTCGTCCCCCTCTCGGAAAGTTTACATTTTGGGCATAAGCTATCGTGGCCGATCTGGAGATCTCTGAATAGGCTTCGGACGCAGAATGGCTGAAGGAAAATTTGGCTAGATGGGATTTTTTGGGTAGTCATCCCAAACGATGGCCCACCGGACATCGTGCCCGGCGTGCCTTTCTAGCTGCACACGGGAGGATCTCATGATTGCATCGTTTAATGCTGTCACCGTAGTTGCTTTCTGGAAGAAGTAGTATAAAAATACCAGATTTGCAAGGCCATGTTGTATTATACTTGTGAATTATTTTTATTTAGGCCAAACATTCATATAATCATTGTGGCAAAATACTTATCGAAGTAATTATTTCAAAACACAACGTGATCTATGCCTACACGCCAAAAACATTGATACTTACTTGTATAATAAACATCTTACAAAAACAACATTAAAATAAAATCATTTAAAAATAACTTTCGTCATATTAATACCATGACATTAATGAATAGTTAAAAAATATTCTTTCTTTTTTATCACATTATTTATATTATACGTCATAGGTACTTGATCAATCAACACTCGTAAAACTAATTTGGTTAGTGTTTTGTATAATATTTTGCTCACACGAACTCTGAACTAAGAAAAACTAGAGAGAAATTAAATTAGGTGGCCTAGGGAGGCTAGATTCTATATAATGCGATTAGCCGGCTAACTTTAATTTCATAAGTCCACGCATTGGAAAACTGCGTTAACTTAGCCGTGGAAAATATTTTCTACAATATTTTGTATCGTTAAATTTTATACGGTAAAATCACGTAGTTCGTAAGGTTTTTATGCCACGGAGCTAGAATCATAAAATTAAAAGGTTCTCTCTCTCTCTCTTCAACCTATTGCAGTCCACTGCTGGACATAGGTCTCCCCTATTTTGCGCCAGACATCCCGGTCCTCCGCTTTTCTCATCCAGCTTCCACCAGCGAAGGAAAGGTTAAATATAAATAATTGTTAGGTAAGTTATCACAGTGCTGTTCCTAAACTGTTACGTCAGGATATTCATAGAGCCTTTAATTTCCTACTGTAGGGCATAGCCGTTCCCATTTAGCATGGCTATGGCATTGCATGTGTCATTTCCAAGATATTTGCAAGTAAGAATGCCTGGAAAGCTGTGATCACCTTCTGTGAAGAAATTATGATTACTAAGGAGAAGAAGAAAGAAGAAGAAGGGCGAAGGAGGTGGTGGTGGTAAAGGAGACCTAACATCTGTGTCGGGCGCAGTGCGGCGTTGACGGAGAATATAACTGTTTATCAGTTGTTGGTCTCATTCAATGCCGCTCTGTCATGGCCAGGCATCTCACTTACCATCAGGTGAGCGTCTGGACCGTTCTTTACACTTTAAGCTTCAAAAACATAAGTTCCACGCGTCCTAGTGGGAGCCGTGGATAGTGGACTGCGGGGCTTCCACAATATCATAAGACCCCGCGAAGATGGTGGTTCATGGATCCATGAACGCCTCTCTTACTCTCAACAGAGTGGAGGTAGATGCACACAAACAACACTCGGATAGCCGTCTTCGGGCTGGTTGGATTGATGCGCTCTCCCACAAACCCCGTCACACGACGATAAGTATAAATGCTATGAGGAGTTTAGTCGGTAAGCGTCCAATATAAGTACCTCTAAACAAGTACTCCCTAATGCAAAATTCTCCTCTCAAAAAAAGGCCTAGCCGTTATGTTAACCACCACATGGTTTTAATGTAGATTGCAATGGGTATTCAATGAGTGAAAAAAACTATTCTTTCATTTCATTTATTTATAAACAATAATCTGTTTATTATGTTTGAATTTAAAAGCTTGTTAAAATAACAAATTATAATCACAGAAAAGAACACATTCAAAACAATACAGAATTTGAATTAACAATTTTATCCGAGAAACAAGTAGGTATTATAATTTGTGATGTCAGACATCATTAATTATAATTAGTATAATCTAAAACAGATAATACAAAGAAATCCTTTGATATCCAAAACCTACGACTTGACGTAACTTCAAAAGCATGGATAAATTTTTCGAATATACATCCAGCGCGAAACCGTTCCAATAGTTCTTGTGAGCCCCTTTAAACCTCTATTTATTATCATCATCAGCTCATTAAACGTCCCCATCGAGGGGCTCGAGCCTACTCGTATAGGGTGATTAGGCCTTAGTCATCCACGCGGGCCCAGTGCGGGTTCGACGCCTTCACGCACAACCTTGAATCTCTTCACAAGCGAAGCCTCACGATGTTTTCCTTCACCGTAAGAGCATCGGATAACGTACATATATTTTCGATAATTCGAGAACACATTGGTACGTGGCGGGATTCGAACCTCAGCTCTCCCGGTCCACATCATTGAGCCACCGACGCTATTCATTATGATAAAAGCAAATAGTATAATTAACGTACACAATAGCATACTACGCTAAATTATAGACTACGGCCTAAGATATAGATGTAGAATCAAATATGGCGTCTCATTGCCCTGCGAAGGCACACGTTATAGGTTCTAATGACCTTAACCCTTAACCCAATATACCGAAACATATTAGTAAAACATAGTTAATCCCGGCTACGTTCCTGTTCAACCAAGCCTCTCTAATTTTCCTTCATTAAGGCCCGTATGATTTAGACTGTACGGAGCGTCGGTTACCGACTAATGTATTTAGGTTTGGTCATAATAAATGATTCTATATATCCTTTAGTGCTTATCGCATAGATATTGGACCACTCATTTGATGTAATGGTTCCATCCCCGGGCAGTACAAACTTTTGTGTGCATCAACATGTATGTTTGTATTGGTATAAAATTGGCAAAAAGAGCGTATATAAGTATGGTTATCAGTTGTTTAGGTCCCGTAACATTAGCTTCACGCTTATCAGTCAGAGGCGTGCACTCTATATATACAAATAGGAGTCCAGACAACCCGGAAAATCACCAACATAATAATAATAAGTAGGATTATTCACCCATTTTCTCTACTAATTTAAAACCATAGGCGATCTGCTGTCTTCAACAGCACTCAATTTGAAAAAATGTTTCAAGATATTGATTTTGTGATAAGTGTCACTTTGCATACCCTGTTCATAACCTCTGTGCACGACATTGGTATCAGTTGATATTTATTTATGTGTTTACGGATGTCTACTTTGGTTTTTTTAATGAAGAGAAAACAAAAGAGCAGACAGCTCACTTGGTGATAAGTCTCACTGACGCCTCTATAGTTTTGAAGACCGTACATCATTTAAATAGAAAGAACGGCCTCTTCTAGTAAGCGTAGACCTATTTCTGAAATCGCCAGGTCATATCACACCAAACACTAACCAGTTGCTAGCTTTATCAATAATTTTACGTTATCATCATCAGTATAACGTTCCATTACATGGCACAGGCTTGCCCGCTTTAAAATCTAATCATTTAAAGATGACACGACATTTTAAATTATTTATATGAATTAAGGCGAAAGATAGTTTGCTTAATTTCATAGCCCATACAATATGGATCAATTACTATAAGTTTGTCAACAATAGTGCAAATCAATTAATATGATCAAAATTAATATTAAATAGTTTCACCATGATTTAAATAGTATTTTAGTGAGAACTGGAAAATTAAAAAGGCACACATACATACACATAGGATATAATTCCAGGTGTAATATACAAACAATGAGGATTTTCAAAGAACTATCTAATCCGAAAATTATGCACAAAGAAACGTCTGTAGCACTCCAACTTAAGTGTTGTACTGTTCGGTAAAAAATAACACATCGAGAAAAGCTTTGTAAAAGCTGTACTAATTTAAAAATATCTCAAAGCTTTATCTCCTTAAAGCTCCTTTAGCTTTCGGATCAAAGGTGTGAGCTTTTTATTGCACAGACCTCTTCCGAGTTAATATAAGGGTTTTATGTAAATATTGAGTGCTCTTTTATGAGGGTCATGGTTATTTTAGGTTTAAGAGACATTTAAGCCGATGCTTTCATGGGAAACAATAATAGTTGCCATGTATTTATATATGTACGTTTATCCGACACTCTTACGGTGAAGGAAAACATCGTGAGGAAACTTCCGCTCGCCTGTGAAGAGATTCACATAAAGGTTGTGCGTGAAGTCGGACAATCCGCACTAGGCCCGCGTGGATGACTACAACCAATATATCCTATACGGGTACGCCCGTGTCCCTCAGTGGGGATGCTTAATGAGCTGATGATGATTTATTGGCTATTCCACATAAGGTCTCAACTTGCACAATCGTCGAAAGAACGTACTAGCCGCCACAACAGGTAGCCCTTGGAAAAGAAATATAAAAGGAAATAAAAAGGTTTAAAGAAAGTAGTACCAGCACTTTACAAAAGGAAGAAAACTTAAAGAAACTTTTGTAAAGTTCCTTAAATTTTTTACGACTTCTTACCTTAAATTCCGCCCAGATTTTGGAAAGTCAATTTATGGGCGCGACTGGTGAATCAATAAAGTTCGAAATTGCCTATATTCATAATGTCTAATTCGTAATTTATAAAAAACTACAAGAGATGGATAATGAACTATTATTAAGAAGCATTGACAACTATTAAAACTTTAGTAACGAATTGGATAAAAAGCTTAGTAAATAACAAACCTTCATGTCATGAACTAGACAGCAAAAATCAATCAAACTAAAAAAT
This sequence comes from Leucinodes orbonalis, assembly GCA_019425675.1. Lineage (NCBI taxonomy): Eukaryota > Metazoa > Arthropoda > Insecta > Lepidoptera > Crambidae > Leucinodes > Leucinodes orbonalis. The sequence goes on along the minus strand of PQWD01007880.1, from coordinate 318,068 downwards.
GTCGTTTGAAAAGAAACAGATTGTGATTTATATTTATGGAAAACGGCATGATGTTTTTGGCTTTTCCTCATTCGAGTACCATTAGTCAAGCTTGGAACAACAAATCGTTGTTGTTCGAAATTCCCCAGTCATGGACGTTCCCAAATAAAAAATAATAGAATACAAAGACCGATCTAAGATGATCAATTAAAAAGAAAAATGAAGACTCTAGTTCACGACAAAAAAGGTCGGTTCAAGCACAAAAATAATACGTAGCTTTTGTACCTTTTTTTATTTAATTTGCAATTTGGAAGCTTGTTTACTTTGATTTTTTTTACTTATTTCGAGTCCCAACAACAAACGATGATAAAGCCATCTCCCAGTTCTTCTTTGTTTTGGCAGAATAAACCACGAGCTGTTGGTTTCAAGATTAATTCATCTGTCTTAAACCTATTGAAATTCACTGCTGGACAAAATCTTCCTTATTTTGCGCCAGATATTTCGGTCCTCCGCTATCCTTTTACAGCCTTCTCCAACCATTCGCAAATCGTTAATCCAGCCAAAGCGCATCCTACGCTTTCAAGATTCGGTATCCGTAACTTGTTTTAATAAAATAAAAATAATAAATATGTCTATATAAATACATATAAAGCCATTTAACCTCAAACTATGTATAAGCCAGTATGAAATCTGTAAAATGTATATACTTATACTTTGACTGTAATTACAAACGTAAATATTATATCGTTCCAGCTGCCACATTTCACCACCGCACTTCGAGGCAAGACTCAAAATTTCATTCTCACCACCTAGATAAATGGAAGCCTTCGACAGTGCGTTTTTGTCGTAATTTCTTGCCACGAACGACGAAATTGTCGTATCAGTTGCTGCGGAAGATATATATATATATAATATATATATATATATATATATATATATATTGCTATAGCAGGCAATAGAGCAAACGGCTCATTCGATGGTAAATGACCCCGCCGCCCATGTACATTCGCAATACCAGAGGGCACTGAAATGCGTTGCCGGCCTTTTAACAGGGATTTTTTAAGGGTCGTATCGCTAAGGAAATATCGCCGTATCGCTTAACAATGTGTATATATATATATATATATATATAACCCCAGACCAATACATTCGGACTAGTTCATGTTCATGTAGCTTCATAACAACACAAGGTATGTTCCCATACAAGTTCACAAGTAAATTCTTACAATCACCAAATAAACTCACATCGATCAAACAGAATTACTGTAAGTAGACTTTGCGTATTACTTACCAAAGCAAAACAAAACTCTCGTACGCCAAAGCATTAAACACAAAAAGGTGAACGTAATCCCGCGTTAAAGTTAAACATGCAACTGAGATCGAGCTAAAAGGGAATGCGGATGGCCCGGGTCGCTTGTTTTATGTATGACGCGGAAGTTGCTCGGTTCAAAACAATAGTATAAAACTCACAGTACTTATACTAGGATACACAAACTAGTTCTGTTAAAGACTAGTAAAATAAAATAGATCAAAGGTTTCCATTCAAGCATGGACATGGAGAATTAGTACCATGTGTGCACAATGAAAATTGATGGGTTTTGATGATAACGAATCTGTTTCAAAGATAGTTCAGTAAAAACCAAATCTGATCGAAAGCTCTCAAAGTTATAGCTTGCTTCTTAAAAATATTATTTCCTTAATAAAATACAAATGATTATACTCATAATTTCTCAATAATTAGCCTTTTTTTTGTTCTGCGGAGCAATAGCGAAATGTAGAAAAATATAGTTGAAAGAAGAAAGTCATCTTAAATGCACTGCGGGTCTGTTTTTAGTGCAATCAATAGAGGATTGATTAGGATGGCCTAAGTTTAAGAAGACCGATTCATTAAGTTATACTTGAAAATATTTTTTTTCATTATGTGTATATTAAACGATTACCGCCAATAAAAGCTTCAGTAGCGGGTGTAACCGCAACGTTTCGTACATGAGATTCCACCGCTGTTTAAAAAAAGTAATAGAAATTATGTAAATACACAACTTTGTAATTCCAATTACAAAGAACCAAAATTTCGAATCGGGAAAAGATTGATTGCAACTTCAATTATCAGTAATTTCTTTGTCAATTCAAAGTAACTCTTGAAGGTTTTTAAAAGTTAAATATATTTTTTAATTGTAGGTTTTAGTTCGTTATTAAATAGGTACCTTTCTACTATGTGAAATTAATTCAATTTCATACTAATACTGTTATGCAAAGACAATTTGCACTACAAAGCTCAAATAAGAAACCCACATCGGATTAAGGTGCATCGGATTAAGGTGGCTGCACTCAAAAGCGACAATTAGCTAAACAAACGGTACCAACTTGAGGTGCACCGACTTTAGATCTAATGAGAATCTTCATAAAACTACTTTACTATGCCTTTAATTCTAGGGTTATGAAGTTAGGTTAAGTTAAGCAGTGAAATGCAATTCAACATCAGCTCATTAAACGTTCCCACCGAGGGTCACGAGCCTACCCGTATAGGCCTTAGTCGTCCACGCGGGCCCAGTGTGGGTTGGACGACTTCACACACAACCTTCGAATCTCTTCGCAGGTGTGCATGAAGGTTTCCTCACGATCCTTCACGTAAGAGCGTCGGATAACGTACATATATTTTCGAAAATTCGAAAACACATTGGTACGTGTCGGGTGGTACGTGTCTCAGCCCTCCCGGTAGGAAGGCGACAGTCCACACCATTGAGCTACCGACGCTCTAAATGCAATTGATTGAAGATAAAAGAAGAATTCGTCCGATGATAAAGAGTTATAAGAACAATTTTCATGTTCTGAAATTTTACCTACAATACACAACATAATCACTACATAATAGGTATAAACCGTTGTCGCTTTTTTTTGTCCATATGTATGCTTAAATCTTCAAAACTACGTAACGGATTTTGATGCATTTTTTTGTTATAGTGTGATTAAGTGGAATGTTTATATGTATGATAGCACCCATTAAATAGTGGAGAAATACTGTTATTGTTGAGGTTTGCGGCGGTTCCGGCAGGCACGGGGCGGCAGGAGCGTACCTATTATCAGCATTGCACCTATGCGAAGCCAGTGCGGGTCACTAGTATTCTATATTTAATGTCACATAGCAGACTACTTGAGTAAAAGATCTACAAAGAGACTTTAAAAGCCAATATTTCTGACATTATACGAAATACGTTTTCAAGATCATAATTTCAAGATCACACCATAAAGGTCGTAATTGCGTTATAATTTCCAGTGCCACAGATTCCACGAGTTCACCACCAGAGGTATTTTATATTCTAACTGGCATCCATAATTAATGCTGCCACGAGAAAATGCCTCTGTGTAGGAGGCTACAGGGGCGCGCGTCGCGCATCTCTAATGAGTAGGGTTATATTCCACGGTATAGACACGCGGGTTGTATAGCCGAGGAATGTGTTAGCTCTTTATTTGCCATTCTCGGTATTAAAGTAATTTATGGGATTATCTTGTGAAAAGTAATGTACTTATGTTAAAAACAGCAACAATGTGGTTAACGTACTTAATTGTAATAATATAGTATATAAGTTATTAAAGTTAACTTTGGTCCTTTGAAATATGTCCAATCATTCAACGACCTTTGTATATAAAAATATGTACTTGGAGTTTCTCGACTTAACCGTAACAAGAAGAAAGTACTATTAAAAATAAACTCTTCTTTCTTTCTATTTTCTAATCTAATCTTCTAATTTGAAGCTAATTTATTACGCAATCAGGGTAGTGGAGCGTTGAATGATACCTTTACCAGGGATCTCTGTTTATGATTCACCAAAGGGTATTCAGAGCAGGTGTTGACTTACGTTCCGTAATATTACACCGGACCTTTTCTAACCCACATTTCCTTATATTCTGACGTCAAATTTGTTTTGGTATGAAATCTTTAAGTTGTATACGATAGTATATTCAACGTGATTGTAACTTATTCTCGATATGAGCTTTGTAAAAAAATATTTAGGGACAATTTTATTCATATTATGAATTATATCTTCATTTGATATTGTGTGATGTTGACTTGGTTAAAAATTCAAAAGCTCATTAAGAAATGTATTACATTTCAAATCTTCAGCCTATCATTAACATAATCGGAATACAAAAGTACTGAGTTTCTTGTTGGATTCTTCTCAGTGGAAATCTACCGACCGAACCAGTGGTAGCTTCATTTGACATTCATAAGTGTATTCTGTAAAAACCTAAACTGAATAAACACTTTTCATGTCCATTTTACATCCTTTATTTTTTTTATTTATAAATAAGTATAAATTATAATTATAAATAAGGATCTAATGACAGCATCGGAAAATGCTGTCACTGTGGCTGCTTTCTGGGCCGCTAAAATTTGAATGTGTGTTTGTCTTCGACACGCTAAGGAGAAGAATTATGTGACGTCATAATAATGTAATGCCATTGATAAAGTATGGTGTTAAGACGTTTTAACTGATTGGACATAGTAGCTTGGATGATCTGTCAGTCAACATACCTGAGATGCTATTATTAGAAAATATCAGTATAAATAACCTCTTCAATGCTCTGCAATGCTTAAAGACGAAAGTCTTTGAGCAATGCGTCCTACGCGTGCTAACATTTACAGCTGAGACATTGACACTGACTGCGGGATTGGTTCATAAGTTCAAAGTCACTCAACGCGCAATGGAGTGAGCTATGCTTAGAGTCCCTCATAAAGATAAGATTAGAAATGATTTAGTCCGTCATTTTATTTTCATTTTCATAAATAATACCAACAAATATTGATCATCATCATCATCATCGTCAGCTTATTAAACGTCCCCACTGAGGGGCACAAGCCTACCCGTATAGGGTGATTAGGCCTTAGTCGTCCACGCGGGCCCAGTGCGGATTGGACGACTTCCACACAACCTTCGAATCTTTTCGCAGGCGTGCATGAAGGTTTCCTCACGATGTTTTCCTTCACCGTAAGAGCGTCGGATAACGTACATATATTTTCGAAAATTCGAAAACACATTGGTACGTGGCGGGATTTGAACCTCAGCACTCCTGGTAGGAACGAGACAGTCCACACCATTGAGCCACCGACGCTCTCACAAATATTGATATGTAATGAAAAATGTGTTGTTCATTCGAGACAATATTAATTATATTAATAATAATGCCTCCTTATGAAAATAATAATCATTGCCCAGTTCCAGCTTATTGCTAAGTTTATAAATAAAAGTCGCTGGGTAAGGATATCTAGGTATAATTATATTTTTTTCTTTAAGAAGTATGTACTCCCCACAAATGCTATGCGGTTTGTCAAGCATATCGATCACCATAGAACCTTCGACATGCCCTTCGTCACCCATAAAGGATATTCCTAGATGCTTCTTCGACATCGCCATTAATCATCCCACCCCTTCCACCCACAAAGTAAATCTTGTACATAAGAAGAATGCCAGTTTCCCACGTCGTTAACTAAGGCACATATAACTCACGATAATTCGCGTTTATTTTTGTCTTTACTTTATTTATTGTGCCTCATGTAATGGTTGAAAAGTAGGTTTTCACACGAAGGCTTCTAGGTGAATCTCTGAAAAGTGCGAACATTAATGGGCATGAACATGACTGTTTGTTTGTGTTTAAAAAAATGTAAGTATGTTTGGTTCGCTGTGTTGGAGCCAGATGACTATATGTGAATATCGGTGGATATTTATTATTTTTTCAATATATTATTGGTTAGGTTTCATGGCGAAGCGGCTGATGACACTAATGATTTCTTTTAAGCTTGGTTTATTCGATACTTTAATATTCTGTTCGAGGAATTCCTTCGGGATTTATTTAGAGAGTGCTAAATGTTAATTATTACTTGTAATATATTGTTTATTTTTGATTGAATTTTCATAAGAGCCCGATGGCATAGCTGCTAGCGCGTTTGATCGATGATCGAAACTGACTTGTTTAATCTTCATTAATGTAGATCCCGTGGGATTCGATGAAGTTGCGATTCTGAAACCCTCTTTTGAAAATTGCTATTATAATTCTCAAAACTAAAACTTTAATTTAAAATTACAAATCCAAAAAAATCCTGTTTAATTTGAACGCGATGTTTAAAGCAAGAACACCATCCATTGCTTTTTATAATTACTCATCCGTTTTATTATACCTCCAAGTAGAGTTAATAATTGCGTAACATAGCAATACATTCATAGCAAATCTTCATAAGTGGTAACGCATTATATACTCGCATGTGGAAGTTATTAATCCAATTTACATATGAACGATCGCAATAATCCTGTGCGAATAGCTCAGTGTGCGAAACCGTGAGTAGCATTTAGAATGAGTTCATTTATTTCATTCTGACATATTTTTATACAACTTTGCTCAATAAAAATAAGAATAAAACAATATAGGAAATAAATAAACTTGCTATCAGATAAATAATATTGTTATTTTTAAAAATAGTGTCAATTTTAGTGTGATCGAAAACTACATCAAAGAGCCTTAATGAAAATGATACGGAAATGCGAGCAGTACATATCTAATTTTGAAAAAAAAACTCTTACCACCGCTGACGAAATATATCCAACAGAAACAATTGATTTTCAATTGTATCTGGAATCCCAATTTGAAAGGAAAAGATCAGCCGAGCATTAAAATGTATTTTATTTATTGTACACAAAATAAAAATAGCCGTAGGTACATTCAAATATATCTTGTTTATTGTACACAAGGAGCATTTTTTAATAGCAAAAGCCCAAGTAACCCAAGTAGTGTACTGTATTTACTAGCGCCTAAAATAATACTGTTAAGATAGCGTCACAAAATACAATAATTATTATTTTAAATAAATGAAGCTCCCGAAATGAATCTTTAAATTAGTTAATGTAGTGTAATTGCCTTATTGATTGACTGTAATGGCATTCACATATTAAATTTTAATGAATAAATCAAAACACAATACAAAACCAATGAAAATACAGACAAGAACAAAATTACTTGCTACAGAACAACTTTTTTAATCAGCGATACAAGCAAAGTAGATTCAAACTTAACATGTTCAGCATATCTCATTGGGATCTCAGTGTGATTAATTAGTTGAAGCATTAATATGTTACATCTTAATCTCGACTAATTACATAAATAATCTAACTCTTTTACAAAGATATGTTAAATTGATTTTATACAGAAACTATTTCCTTTTATTATACATGTAAGTTTTAATGTGTGACCACCTACTTAAGAATTTGAAGGGTTAAAAGTTAATGAGTAAAACTTATTCACTCTCGCAATCAGAACGATCAGGTATTTGGCGTTCCAAACAGAATAAATAAAAGAGTATATATTCATAGATTGATGAATATGAAGAAAGCTAGGGGAGTATGTCAGGACCGCGCAAAGTACTCATCTCTGCCTACTTCTTTCGGATCGAGGTGTAAGTTTTATTTATTTATTTATAATTTTAGATGTAATTTATTCACATCTTATTTAAGTACCTACAGATGATATTAATTAGGCCTTACTTACTTTTATAAATTAACATCGCTCACAAATTCTATTACTGATCCATTTTCAAAACGTCGAATGTCCGTCTCAGAACTCTCTTGTATCGTAGTTACTTTACTATAACTAATATATCTTATGCGAGTCAATTTGGTGACCACCAAACGGAGCTCGCTGGTTCCGTTTACTCAGGAAGGTAAATAAAATAACGGTATTGGATATGGGTAATGTTTATGTTTGTTAGCGCTAACGAATTGTAAGTTTGCCATTCCGTGAAAAAATATGTGCTAACATATGTTGACATCGCCAATATTTTGCTACAAATAAAAAGTAATAAGCGTTATTTCTCTTCATTGTGCACAAAAATCTCCCGCACCAATATGTAGCTATATTAGCTAGGTATTGGTCTACGTGAGGAACTCTATCTTACTATTTCTTGAAAGAGAGATATCTGATCGAGAATATTTATTCGTATTGGTTAATCTGATAGCTTTATTACCGACATTGAAATTTGCGCATTAAGTAGTGCTCGAAATAGTAAGATACTCGTAGAGTTAATCACGTAGACGACATTACTCGTATATAGTGCCTCTAAAATATTATATTTTAGGAATATAGTTGAGTTGAATGGTATCCACAATACACACAAACATACAGAAAGAACAACTGCATTGGCTTAACATACATGCATGACCAAAAGGTTCGAGGTAAAGTGAAAAAAATAAGCAAAAGTTGAGAAGTTAGAGTATTTATTCATATTTTTTACCACAGATGAAATTTCAGTAAATATTTCGACCTCGAACCCAGGTCGTTGAAACCTCGTACAGGAAGGCCACACGCAAATGTAGGGTCAGGGTGTCGCTGTATGAAGGCTACTTTCAACTAACTGATCAAGGTGGTTAATGATAAGTTGGATTGTGGACACCGTTGGACGTGGCTGGAATCTTGTTTATTGACAAATAAATGTAAACCCATGTTATATATAGAGGCTTTGAGTGAAAACAGTCCGATTATTGTGCCACAACTGCTTCCATCTAGCGTTATATCTGTACTTTTATGTTTCTTACAGCTCTTACTAGATGTCGCTACAACATCGTAATAAAAACAGCAAATTGCAAAAGAACATTATATTCAAACATATTAATAAAGTTAACAGCACTATGTTGTGTTTTTTTTTGTAATTACAATATAAACTTATAGATAAATAGAGTTCGCGTAAAATACTGAAGTGCTCTACCAATAAGGCCAGTATGCGCCTACCTCTTGGCGCAGACGGTTTTATACGTGGAGACGTGTCGGCCTATCTAACAAAATATTGCAAATACTTCGTACAAATTTGTAAGGTTTCCGTGTCACAGTTGTACAAGTGAATTGTAATTCATCTGCAAACGGAACAAAGTAAGTTTTCATTGTTATGTGCTTAGTTTAACTCCATTACTGTGTTTAAGTGCGTAGTATTTGCACAATTTTTAAATGATATTCTTGTAATACTTCGTTTTTTAAATTAATAATTAACACTTTATTTAATAAATAAAATACTATTTTAATTTGTTTGTTTAGAAATGTTAGCAAATAATCGTAAACGTAAAATAAGAAGTAAAACAAAATGAAAAATGACTTGAACGAACGTTTTTATGTACAGGCGAAATGAAAGAAAAATTTAACAGGTTTTGTTTATTTTGTCTATTATCAAAAAAAATAAACGTCGTGTAGCCGCGGGATGCAAACAACTAGCGCCATCTTGTTCAGCGTAACATTGTGATTTCAAGCCAACTGGCAAGTATCTTGCCTATTCCGCTATTGTTTACTGTGTGTTATAGGTGGCGCTACGATACTATTTGAAATAAGGGCGGATTATTTTTTTATGTTACGAATTCTTTTACGGATTAAACATTACTTTTTCTTAAATATTTTTAAGTCCTGACCGTAATGAAAAATCAAATTTTATTCCATTAGTAAAATATATTTATCTACTTAAGTAAATATTTTTCAACTAATTATTTATTATTCTCATAAGTAGGAATAACTTTTGAACTTTAAAATATTTCAAAACAGTCGTGACTTTGCACATTTTGAGATAGATAAGTATTTAAAAACAATATCAAATAATAGCCCTTCCAATAGCAATCAAAATCCCTATTATTCCCTGCTGAAAGGCCGGCAACGCATTTCAGTGCCCTCTGGTATTGCAAATGTACATGGGCGGCGGTGTCATTTACCATCAGATGAGCCGTTTGCTCGTTTGCCTGTTATAGTATAAAAAAAAAAAAAAAAAAAGACTGCCCGGTTTTTCATGATTTTGAATTTTTATTAGGATTGTTATTTAAATAATGTTTAAATAATAAATAATCCTATTGTTTTTATTGTTATAGGTATAGCAAGCAGCCAACATGGTAAGAAATCAATATTCTTAATATTCTAATAAATAATAAACATCTTATGATTAAAATAAAACACTTTTAAAACAATGGTGTATTACAAATTTGCAATGAGCGTCGGTGGCTCAATGGTGTGAACTGTCGCTCTCCTACCTGGAGGGCTGAGGTTAAAATCCCCTCACGTACCAATGTGTTTTCAAATTTTCGAAAATATATGTACATTTTTCGACGCTCTTACGGTGAAAGAAAACATCGTAAGGAAACCTTCATGCACGCCTGCGAAGAGATTCAAAGGTTGTGTGTGAAGTCGTACAATCCGCACTGGGCCCGCGTGGACGACTAAGGCCTAAGCACCCTATACGGGTAGGCTCGTACCCCTCGGCGGGGACGTTTAATGAGCTGATGATGATAAATACAAATTTAAATAAAAAATAATTTTGATTTTATAAAAACAAATCCTTAACAATAAATTTTTATGATTGATTTTTGTTTCAGTACGGTTTTGTGAATTATGCTCTTGAGTTGCTGGTTATGAAGACCTTCGGAGAAGAAACGTGGGAGACGATTAAGTAAGTAGTATAATGCGTTTTTTTCAGGCGCTAATAACTGTTTTTTTTATTCAAATAACGTACTCTTAAACCAGGTTAACTAATCCTCTCTGTAACGGTCTAAGTTAAGTTTCGGCATCCACTTAGGATGCTATTAGATTCGTTGTATAAATAATATTTAATTGAAATTTGAAAGCCTTTGACACTCACCACTTCAAAGGCTGACAGCTAAGACTCAAAGAAAAAGTGTATGCCTTTACATAGAAAGCGAGGAAACATAAAAAATCATAATAATTATATTGGCACGATCCTAATAGGCCTCAGGTAATCTTACTTACTTTTAACATTACTCAAACCTGACACAGAAAACCGCCATGGAAAATGGCAGTTTTGTATGAGGCCATGATTGACTGCGATCGAGCTGGACAATTAATTTCATTTTTATCAACCTTAACTAGAAATTCCATTGCCAATGTATAGCAAATACTCTTTGTATACAATACAATACACAATTGTCTTAGGGACTGACTGCACTAAATCATTATAATATAGTTAATAAAAAAACATTTCTTGACTGTTTTATTTTCTAGGAAAAAGGCAGAGGTTTCTATGGAGGGTTCATTCCTGGTGCGGCAGATTTACGAGGATGATTTGACCTATAACCTAATAACAGCGGCTGTTGAAGTTTTGCGTAAGTTTGTCTTGTTTTGTAAAACATTAGTACATAAGCATAACAATAAATAATGAATTAGTCAATCTCTTCGTATAGGTACGTTAAGCCGTTATTCTGGCTACTATGTACTCAAAAACCATGAATAATTGTAAAGGCCTGTATGCCTCAATAGGATATAAAGAGTTGATTGATTGTTTATGTTTTTTTTATAGAAATACCAGCTGACTCTATTTTGGAACTGTTTGGCAAAACCTTCTTCGAGTTTTGCCAGGACTCAGGTTATGACAAGATCTTGCAGGTCCTCGGAGCTACTCCTCGCGATTTCTTACAGGTATGTTTATCATTTGTTTATGAAACTTTTTTATCGGGCAGTCTTACGTCACCCGGATCACACAACTAATCGCTTATAGTTAAGATAAATAATTATATAGTGTATTGAATTTATTTGTTATTGGACTATGACTTGATTGCTGACAATATCTGTATAAATGGACCTATGATTCCTCAATACATCTTTTCGCAGAATTTGGATGGTCTTCACGATCATCTAGGAACATTGTACCCGGGGATGAGGTCCCCGTCATTCCGATGCACTGAGAGACCAGAAGACGGTGCTCTAGTTCTCCACTACTACTCGGACCGCCCTGGGTTGGAACACATCGTTATTGGTATCGTTAAGGTAACTATAAAAATAATTATAAATAATAATATATTTTAGTTATCTTCTTTTATTTATTTAGTATTTTTTCTATTTTGATATAATTAATTTAAATAAATAATCATTATTTGATAAGCGATACAGAATACCAAATCGGGTACGATTTATCATTAATATTATTTATTAATTGTCCCAATATAAAAATATAATTTTTTTCAATATCTCTACAGTGTCATATCGAGAGACTATCAAAGACTCGCAAGGTTACTTGTCCCCATAAAAATAAATTTTCTGATTGTCTTTTCGCGTTAAGTCTTTGAGCGAGTCTTTGACTTGGGATCGTATATTAAGGATAATTTATGTTAGATGGAAAACGGCATGCTGTTTAATTGTTAGAAATTTAACTGACGAAGTATTTACTCTTTATTCTTACTTTTGTAGACTGTGGCAAGCAAACTCCACAACACCGAGGTCAAAGTGGAAATCCTGAAAACGAAGGAAGAATGCGATCACGTTCAGTTCCTGATAACCGAGACTTCAACTTCGGGGGAGGGTGTCAGCACCTGAGATTGCTGAAATTGAAACTTTATCTCTTGGTGCGTTTAGGTGTTGAATTGAAATTAAATAAGAATATTTTTTAGCTAGATTACTTTTCGGTTTTCATTCAGAATATATTCGATATTTTGTTAATATGCTTAAATGCTCTTTCGTGACTCGCTACCTTTAATAGATATATGTACGAGATGGGAATTTTCGGGAAAAGAGTTTTTTGTGGGTTGCCATATGCACAAGCACGAGGACTATATGCCCTAATGAAAGCATTTCAAATAGGTACAGAAGTTCACACTGGAGATGAATGTGTTGTGTTTCACTCTCTTCTGCTTCGAATCTGCAAGTGCATGTAGCACTAAACTTCATATTTTGAAAGTGTCTTTTTTCATGTTTATTTGAATACGGAAATTTAACAAATTCCAGAACCAAAAGTAAGCCCTGCTACATTCTGCCGAGTGTTTCCGTTTCACTTGATGTTCGATCGGGAGCTGAACATTGTACAAGCTGGCCGAACCGTCTCTCGTCTGCTGCCAAGAGTCACCAAACCTGGATGCAAGATCACTGATGTCTTGGATACCGTAAGCTATGAAAATGCTCATCATTATTTGACAAAAGCACTATTAATAATTTTAAAAATGTATTGTTTTTGATTGGAAGGTTAAGCTAGAATGATATTCATTTTATTTTGAATGGAAATAATTTGCCAATTAAATTTATTATGTTTGCATTTATCATTTGGTTTATCGGACACGTTGTTATAAAAAGCTAAAATAAGTTTATCACGAGTGTGTTTAAATGTTTTTCTTCTCGCAAATAAATCTATTTGAAGACAAGGCTTTCCAAGTCAAAACCTTAATTAAACAGCGTCTCAATTGCGCGTGTATATTTATAGATTATTATTTATCATGTTTTTTATTTATGAAATTAATAAATTTTCAGGTGCGACCTCACTTGGAGATGACATTCGCAAATGTTCTAGCCCACATCAACACAGTCTACGTTTTAAAACGAAACCCGAGGAGATGAGTGTAACTGATCCTCATGAGGAAATAGCGTCCCTTCGTCTTAAGGTATTTTAAATCCTTTGAACGCCAATGACATCTAAAGGCGTCAGAAACATTAGGTTTTCTATTATGTTTGCATTCCTATCGGTAAAAGGACCAAGGAAACAAGCAATTCTTTAGTTTGCCTTTGACAGTCACTCAGTAAGAGTTTTCGGTGACTTTGAGGCTATCATATAAGAAATATATTTGTGAATTTAAGTTTGAACGTGTTAGACTCCGTAGATTTTATCATTTTAGGATTTTATTCTGTAATTCTTCGCTTTAATATCATCTTCTATTTTAACATACCCTTATCGATATTTAATTTCAGGGTCAAATGCTTTACATTCCGGAGACTGATGTAGTCGTCTTCCAGTGCTATCCAAGTGTCACAAACCTAGATGATCTCACACGGTAATTATATTGAATAACTTTGGATTATTAAGCATCTGTATGTTTATTTAAAAATTAGTTTATATGATGAGAAAAACATTACTAATTACAATACTATATCTTATTTTAGGCGCGGTTTATGTATTTCCGATATTCCCCTTCATGATGCTACTCGTGACTTAGTCCTCATGTCAGAACAGTTCGAGGCAGACTACAAGCTGACTCAAAACCTGGAAGTGCTTACAGATAAACTGCAGCAGACTTTCCGTGAATTGGACTCTGAGAAGCAGAAGACGGATAGGTAATGACAGTTAACAGTAATAGAAAATCAAAATATATTATACTAGTACTACTTTTCATATGCCTCCGACGTGGGTCAGAAGTGGCATTAGAAGAAGAATTTGCTCAGTTAGGTATTTTAATAGCATTGATATTTTTCGACTCGTAAATTATGAGATACTAAGAGAGAGATACTAAAGAGACTCAAAGTTGACCTTTACTTAAATTGAGTTAAAAAGGGCGCGAATAATCGTATAGAGCGCTATCCCTTTCTAACTCTATTTAAGAAAATATCAACGTTGAGTCTCGTTCTAGAATAAGGGCCTAAGAAGACTCGCGTCCATAATCAAATAATGCATACTAAGTTGGTATCATATTTTCTAAGTATTTCATTAAATTATTTCAGACTCCTCTACTCCGTGTTGCCTATAAGCGTAGCAACAGAACTCCGACACTGTCGTCCAGTGCAGGCACGTCGCTACGATCCTGTGACCCTTCTGTTCAGTGGCATCGTCGGCTTTGCCAATTACTGCGCTAACAACACCGACCACAAAGGTGCCATGAAGATCGTCAGGATGTTGAATGATTTGTACACTGCTTTTGATGTGTTGACCGACCCGAAGCGAAACCCTAATGTCTACAAGGTACTTCCTTAAATAATAGGAACGGTATGAATCGGTCGAATAATATTGTGTATATTTTTAAAAGATATGATGCATAACTCAATTGTGCCAACTTCAGTTTTTGAACAGCCGCCAAGTTTATAGCCAGATTGCTACTGCCACATTCGGAACACCAGTTATCAAAGAGTATCATAGCGTAGGTAACCACAAGATGTCGAGTCACAATATTCAGTAATAACATTTTCTATCTAGTCCTTTAGTCTGAAATACAGATATACTTTAAGTGTATCGATAATAGCAGTAAGTATAGCTAAAATTGAGGGAAAGTTGTGAGGGTAGTGATTTAACATCTCTATTGTTTTGAACGTTTTTATCTGGTTTCTACTGATATGAGAACACACATGCGTGTTCAATTGATGACATCAGTTGCAACTCACCGAATGGAAGACAACTAAGATATCTTAATAAATATAATCAGGATTATAGCAAAAGTAAGCGTTAAATGACTATAATTGGATTTCGAAATTTCAGGTTGAAACTGTTGGCGATAAATACATGGCGGTATCTGGTCTGCCAGAGTATGAAGTGGCACATGCCAAGCATATCTCCTTGCTTGCCCTTGAGATGATGGACTTATCTCAAACTGTCACAGTTGACGGAGAACCTGTCGTAAGTGTATAGTTTATCAAACTTTTTTATTTAAGATGTCATTTTTTTAACTTACAATTTACATGGTTTGATGCTGCAGAAGGGTTTTCTAATGAAGAATTAATCTAAAATTTTGGTCCCTTTATAATCAGCTTAGTGATAAGTGGCCAAAGACCCTTTTTACAAACCCTTCTCGAAATTATAACACATATTCAATCCAGGGTATAACCATCGGAATCCACTCTGGTGAGGTAGTGACTGGAGTGATTGGTCACCGCATGCCCCGTTACTGCCTCTTCGGAAACACTGTGAATCTGACGAGCCGTTGCGAGACCACAGGTATTCCAGGAACTATCAATGTTAGCGAGGATACATACAGGTAATTATCCTTTCTCTTTATTAAAATAAAAATACTAAAAAAGTTAATTTTTAAAATCTCAAATTCAATCAAAATTATATAATTTTTTCGTTTCAATCGTGACCAATCGCTCACAATTTGACTAGTCATTAAAAAATCTATGTAAACCTTTTAGCTTATGGCTGAGATAAACAAATGGAAACGAAAAGAAACTTCACGACTTTGTGTGAATATGTTTTAATCATCAAACAAATCTAAATAGCGCTGTAAAGATAAAGGTATAGGCAATTTAGCAATACCAAACGGCAATTCGAAATTTTTCCACAGCATTTCCCTTATCAGACATCTACAAAGATGTTTCAATTCAACGGGTTTCAATCCACACCTGGATGTTGGTATAAGATGATCTTCCAAAATTTCTCCATATTTTACTAAAGCCACTTTTCTTTGGTAATTGTAGCCTTTTGGCAAACCTAAGCCTTCAAACACGTGTTCATCTACAGTAAAATTGACTGTACGTACAGCTCTTAGTGTAAGCTTTAGGCATGTGACTAGTTCATAAGGGTATACTCGATTGTAGTCCTTTAACCGATCGAGTATTGACTCGATAGGGTTTGTGGATATATCGTCAAATGTTATTCTTGCACCAAATCTCAGAAGTATCATCAGCATTTCTGCGGCACCCATCTGTATTACAACTCTGACAGGCGATGCTCTTCCACAGCTCTCTAAAGGAACGTCTATGAAGCGATATATTTTGTCACCTTCCTTGTATTCTAAATTTGCGTTTGTCGCATGATCCAAAAAGTAAACCAGTGCATGTACATTCTCTTCTTTGTCCAGAAAATCCGATTTCCATCCGGCTAAGAAGTATGGTGCTGATGTGCCGAATATAGCACCTGGAACATAAATGAATTTTCAATAATAGACAGCATCACTATTTTAAAGTTTGCTTATCGGGCAATAACGCTTTGGCAACATGTTTTCTCATGGAATAATTATCCAAATTACAAGGTTCACTTAAAATATTCTCAAAGTTACTACCTTTAGTATTAATGTAACTTCTACTCAATCTTACCCAAAAATATTCTTTCAAATGTCTTCTCACAAGCGTAAAGCTCGTCCAACAACGCTGCCACGGTACCATTGTCTTGCAAACTCCAATCGAAAGCTAGTTTCACGGCAATGTATAGAACGTTATGATATTTCCCCATGAGGCAAACGTTACCATTGTTGGACTTGCAGTTGTTATGGTAGCGAAGTGCTGACACCACGAAGTTCTTGCACGTTGCATCATCCGATTTGTTCTGACCTGTAACAGTTTATCAACATCATAACTAAAAACTTACTATTTGCAGTAGAAAGCACCAAGAGCATGTGTACATGTATGCGAAGGTCCCAAATCGTAGAAGAAATATATAACCAGTTCCTGCACATATGAATTATGAGAAACATTGATTACTAGAAATATCAATTTTTTTATTCATCTGATACTCAAGATTACAGTAAATATAATTTAAACATTGAATATGGTGTTAAGGTTTCTGGGAGTACTGTAACACCACAAGCATGTGTATACAGCACGATTATCCAAACCCGTTGTAAGAGTGCGGGATTGCGGGTGAATTAGAAAGTCCGAAAGAAAGTTAAAATAGTATAATTTACACCAAAACACAAAAATGATAATAGTTAAAAGTTAGGTTTTGAGTGTGCCCGGTCGCTATGGTCTCTAAAAGTACACTAACACTTAATGTATGATTAAATTATGATGCGATCGATGCGCGGCCAATGCTGACTACGCATCGATTTTATAACGTGTTTAGGTGCATTGCACCGAACACCCGTATACATAATAAATTTTAAAAAAAATTGAGTTAAACTAAGTCATCAAAGTAGACATAACTGATACAACAATGAAATACAACTTAGTCTGGATGTAAAATACGAATTGATGAAATTGGAACATGAGTTTAAGTAAAGAAATGGATTAAAGATTTCATTATGTCGCATGATACAAATAATAACTGAAATACTCGTATTAATTGTAATGTATAAACAAATCAAGGAAACATTAAGATATATCTACATGTTTATATCAATTGCAATTGTAATTGATCATAAAAAACGAAAGCGATACGAAATGATTCGACGAGGCACTACAATTGCAAATCGTTTTTACCAGAACTAATACTGATCGTCTATTATTCCTATCATCCTATTCTTTGATTTGAATCAAATGTGTGTTTCCATGTACGATTATATTTTTTCTTTGGTCACCTTTTTTAAAATATGTTTTGAATGTAAGATACGGAAATGTTTCTTTTTAGTTTATCACATACATATTGAGTAAGTAGAGTTGCAGGTCTTGTTAAACTTATCCCCTTTACTGATAATATATATCAAATATTTTCTTAGTCTGATTTAAGTAACTACAAAATAAACACTTTTGCGCATCCTGTTATCACAGTATTGAAATATTCCACAAGTTCCTTTCTCTTATATCTCTGATTTAAGCAATTTCTCTCCATATTACCAAATACCTCTTCGAAATAGTAATCCATATACGAATCCATGATTTACACTAAAACTATTCAGTAGAAATAAATTGACGAAAAATTTGATCAAAATATCACTGTGACAAAGTCATTTTTGGTTTTTGTATTTTTACAATATTGTTTTTAATTCGATATTTTCTTTTCACACTTGTACACTAGGTTTGAATATTTTTTTGGTAAGTAAAGGTATATCAACACCCCGTCACAGTCTAAGCCACATTAATAGGAAATCACTAGTTCCTTTCAAAGTGCCGAGAAAGCCTATAAGTTTTTAATCTCCTTACCTGGGCAGTGTTGTGGTGAAGCCTTAGAAAGCTATGCCGATGAGCTGTTGACATATGCTTTATTTATTCATATTTAGTAAAACTTTATGACCTGATGGACGTTCTGGATGTACTCTATGTTGATTTAACTAGCTTATCGTGTATTCCCTATACCTTCTGTGGGAAATTTTCTGGATTGGTTTTTGTTTAAACTTTTAATTTGACTTTAATATTAGTACATTTAAGTTTCACAAATAATTTAAGTTGATAGAGTTGCCATCGCAAAGGTATACATATTACGGCTATATTTTTAATGATCTATCCTGACTGTTCCTTTTATCAAGTATGTGAATAAAATCAGTATTTATTAAACCAACTCTGTCTTAAATTAATCAGACTGTCACAATTTTAAAGTAATCTTATTTTTTCTTACTTGTGTTTTATGATAGATAGCTATAAATCATTTATTTCCAATAATAGACATATGTATGTATATAAGTTTGATTAGTTTATCGTAACAAAAATCATCTTATTAACAAATCAACAACACCGACATACACAAAACATTATTAATATATTGAGAATATACTCCAAATGGGCAATAATAGCTCATGAATATGAATTTACCTCTATTCAATTATACTATTACGGAACCATTGAGAGCTCGTAACCGGGATAGACCACATAGGTGATGATGATAACAGACAAGTTATCAGTCTTTAAAATTGGTTTTATCTAACTAAGCTATTGCCTATCAATGTCACTTTTGTTTCTAATGGCATCCACGTATCGGAAAATTAACCAGACTCCCAACCAGACGGACCGATCACCTGACGGGTAGCAATTGTATAGCGACTGTTAGTGATCCGTATCTTCTTCTTCTTCTCTCAGCCCTTATTCTGCCTCCTTCATATTATACCATTTATTTCGGTCTTGGGTTACTTCCATCCATTTCACCCCAGAAACTCTCTTTATGTCGTCGCACCAACGCACCTGTGGTCTGCCTCGTGGGCGTTTTTCACCCCATGGTCTCTACTCCAACAGCGATTTGCACCATGAGCTTTCTTCCTGGCGGTGTGGCCAGCCCATTACCATTTAAGTGTGGCTGCACGTTTTCCTGACCTTACTATGCTGCCTGATCCAGATGTGTTATGTGATCCATATGCGTAAAAATAATTGTACGAAGGGCCTTCGTTCAGCAGTGAACGTTTTAGGCTGAAATTATATAGATTATATTATCTATCAATCGTGATAAATTAAGTAAGACAATTTTAAGTTAAAGATCAAATAGTTTTAAGTGTATGTGAAATAATGTCATTAATGAGTTAGTTTATGAAGCAACAAATTTAATTCCATTCCTCTTAAATAAATTAATAATGTTTTGTTGTTGTTATCATCCAGTCGTTTTTATTAACATTGATTGTAATATCCTGACTCGTTTGTTCATTGTATTATTTGCATAATATTTTTGTTAAAATATTAAATTATGAATATTCCAACGCAATCCTCAAAACCATACATAAGCGGACAAATTCCATAAAACTAAACCAAAATATAACCTTACTCATCGTTTCAGCTATCTGATGAGAGAGGACAACTACGATGAGCAGTTCGAACTGACATACCGTGGTCACGTATCCATGAAGGGAAAAGCTGAGCCGATGCAGACATGGTTCTTGACCAGGAAGAAGATCTAATCACCCCTGAGCTGGATTAAGGCCAAAGGGCATGAAATCAGGGCCAAAAGCCGCGAGTTCAGTGCCAAAGGCCTCCAGTTAAGGGACAATCTCGAAGTGATGGTGACTGAGATAGGTCACAAAATAAATGATATTGTGTCTGAAAACTTTTCGTAGTGCACTTTGCTTTTGGTAGCAAAAAAAGTATTTTTCATTTTTTTTGTTTAAATCTACATTGCATATCTAATGTGTTTTTGCATAAATATAATAAATTATATATGTTTTTAAAGTATCTTTATGAGGAATGTTTATAAAACTCTAGTATATATCTTTAGGAAACTTCTATATTTATTTATTAAACTATAAATAATTTTAAAGCAGTCATTATATAATTTTACTTACGTTATGTTATAATTATGAATGTAAATCAAATTGAATATACTAATTCTAGCATCATAGAAAAATAATAGTAATAAGTTGTTTTCCTTCTACGTAAAAATTGACGGACACATTAGATAAAATACAATGGCTTAATATTATAAACACTATAAGATATACCTGGCCTTTATATTATAAACACTATAAGATATATATGTCTTCGATGGCCTATAAACAGTTTTAAAAAGAAATCTTACATGACCAATGGAATTAATGTTTTTAAATGTAGCCTCTCTATTATATATTTTGAAGTTTTCATAAAGCTATTTACTTGTTATTGTCTTGTTATATTTAAGTGAACATTTTAAATGAAAATTAACTCATAATTTATTAAAGATTTGTTGATTATATAATACATATAGTTTGTCGCAAAATTATAAATTCGGTTACCATTTATATATTTTAATTATTTTTATGTAAAAGTAGAATTGAATTAAATTATTGATAGTAAATATTATAAGGGCACTAAATCTTTTAGATAAGAGGCAAAACCAATTAATGACTATCCTATCAAGAATATTTTCTTACGGCCTAGTTATTGCATTCCTAGTAATAGAATATACAAGTAGATAACATACTATGTCGTCATAAAATATCGAATCACTTATTATTAAGATAAAGACAAAATATTTAAAATATTTTAGGTCTAGCCCATTAATTAAGTTAATGTTGTGAACGTAACCACTTCTAGTTTCATTATTTTTTTATGTTTTATAGTTTCCTAATTTGTTATATCTAGTCATGACTAGCTTTATGCCACTTAAAGAAAGGCTTAATCTCTTGCACTTTATGTCAATATTTAAAAATTTCTTCAGAATGCCGTCGTCTATTTTATCAAATTATAAAGTCATTATTAATAGGCATCAAAACTCATAGCAAAACTTTAAACGGCCACAATTTAACGCTTAAATAAGGCTGTTAAGGTAAAATGGACGACAAGCTAATATAATCAACCAAAAAATCTTTTGTGATATGTGTTTAGTCAATAAAGTGTAATATGTAATGAAAAATATTTGGTTTTTATTTTACAATATAACGTCGCTATTATTTTAAAAGGACGTATGATAAAACATTAAGTTAATATAAATAAGATAAATATAATTTAAGGTTTCTGCCAAAGTGGTATTGCTGAATGGATACTTTCAGTCCGAAATAAAAATCACAGCCATTTATACTGCTATAACAAACCTCCATGGACATTCGCACAGCGCCATCTAGTCCAAAACTAAGCATGTAGCCTGTAATATGGGTACTTAACAACGGAAAACCACACTTGTATATATTTTTTGTGAATAAATACATATATACATAGAAACACCTAGAGTAATTCAAACCGATATGTTTATGCACACAAGTACAAACATTTAACGTTTGTACTGCCCGGAGATTGAATCCAAAACTCTTGGTCTTATATCCGACGTCTCAACTTTTTACCACACGGGTCGTCATGATAAATTAATATAGTATCCGCTCCTTCTAGAACGAATAGTGTCCATAGCAGATTTCTTTACTTATAAAAGGGAACCGTTTGGTATCCCTTTCTGTTGAGGCATTGTGTGTAGTAGTGAACTCGACAAACACAATACGATCATTCACGCTGATTGTATGTGAGGCCATAGTACTTATTACTCTGGTCAAGCAGATCCATCCAAAACCCAAAGCATTGTTTTTCTACTGTTATGTCCTTCCTCTATTCTATTCAAAAATTGGAAAACAACAAACTTGTAGCTACTTTATCGTAAATGGACCAAGTACGGTGTTAACTTAGTATGTTTTACATTATTTTATCGACTTTATTCTAACACGTTCAAGGTTTGAAATACGGTGGCAATATATATAAGTGAAGTAGTTTAGCGATTCCGCTTCACCTTACGAGCTATTCGCCCGGATGGAGGAGGTCGTCTGACGACATTCCGAGCGATTATTTTTAGGCATCTGCTAATATCTGTGCAACTGGGCCTGACTGCTCGTGATTACGTGTAATAGACTAGAATTATTCTAGAACGGATGTTAGGTAACGATCTTGTTGAGAAAATAAGTATTAATAGAGTGCTAATTTGTGATTCTTTGAAGCATGTTAATGTGGACAAGTAAATATATAAGGTAATTGCAATGTAATTAAGGCCGTGCCGCGAATACAGTAATACCTTTTTAACTAGTAAGTAGAACTTGAAGATTTTATATGAATCACAAGATAAATAAAATTAAGTGGAAATAAAGTCGGTGCTCGAGCGTCAGTGGCTCAATGGTGTGGACTGTTGCTCACCTATCAGGAAGGCTGAGGCTCAAATCCCGCCACGTACCAATGTATTACCGAATTTTTCGAAATTATATGTACGTTATCCGACGCTCTTACGGTGAAGGCAAACATCGTGAGGAAACCTGCGCACGCCTGCAAAGAGATTCGAAGGTTGTGCGTGAAGTCATCCAACCCGCACTGGGCCCGCGTGGACGACTAAGGCCCAATCACCCTATACGGGTAGGCTCGTGCCCCTCGGTGGGGACGTTTAATGAGCTGATGATGATAAATAAAGTTAATGCCTATATATAATCTACTTTATATAACCATTACACCAGATGGGTCGTCGGAGATGATGATTAAAATTTTAAAAAGTCATACGCCACTCCACAGAACTCCACTCCATCATCTTTTTCACCATTAAGATTAGAACTGGGATTTATATGATACGAATTGCGGTGCAGTTGATTAAATAATGTTGTGAAAATGCCAAATCTCTTAAATTTTATGAAACCGTTTTGTTTTGTATCAACAAAGATATGTAACAATATTTCAAATACCAAGATGTTATCCACATTCCTAAAACATGGTCGATTAAACAATAAATTGTGCCGACATCCGAGTAAGGTTCGGTATTTGTTATCCGAATTGTATCGATTCGATTGTGAAACGTCTGAATGTTAGTGAAAGCTTGGAATCTGTATTATAGTAATATATTCTGACACTTTAAAAATATTTAGTATTCAACAGATTATGATATTCGAAGGAAAGAAGAAATTTGGTAAGAGAATTCGTTTAAGAAATAAAATTATAGAATGTTGAGTTGATTGACCCATTCCAGTAGATATTGTTTCTGAAAGAACTTTTCTCTGCTGGTCAAAGATCATCATCATCAACTCATTAAACATCCCACCGAGGGGCACAAGATAGGCCTTAGTTGTCCACGCGGGCTCAGTGCGGGTTGGCCGGCTGGCCAAAGATGCCTCTATAATAGCGAACACGATGGATCTCAGCCTAAAAGGATTCGCAAGACGAGAATCCTAGAATTAGTCTCAAACTTCGGCTAAGCTGTTGCGATGGGGGCTATGTAATCTATCCTTCCTTCTTGCACGATGATACCGTTTAAGATATATGCGGCCAAAATAGGAGATACTTAAAAAATCGCACTTCACTTAAAAGTCTGCAAATCAAACATCTGTCCACCTAGTATTTATAACTTTTCCGAATTTTTATTCGATTATTGACAATTAAGACAAATAAGTTTGAGTGCTCTTAGTTACTTACTGTTTCATAAAAATTTAAAATTGCAGTCATAAAATGTTGAATATTATATTTTATAACTGAATTAATTTGTGTGTCTTGCTTAGAATAATATACGTATGTTTGGGTGTATGACCCTGTACAATCTTTATTATGTCGGAGCTTCGTAAACTTTACTGCCCAATATAGTCTTAATATTTTCATGTTAAAGCGATTACATTGGCTTTGAAGCATAATATGTCAGCAATATTCAATTTACAAAACTCAAATTCAGTATCAAAAACCAGTTTTGATTGCTTAAAACATTAAGGTGCGGCTGTCGATTAGCGATTTTACGCAGGCACTCATTTGGTGAATTGACAAATAAAAATGTTTATATAATTGTAGTTGTTGATTGTCGTTGACAACTAAAATGTATTTAATGGAACGATCGATACATGTCGTATTAATGTAAATAAATTAAAGCTACTTTATGAAAACATGGTTTGAAATTCTTGGGGATATTCAAATGATTTGAAAAAGGAGTGAGGGCAAAACGTTCTAGCGACTAGCGTATTCGGTTAATTATTACATAAGTTTTCCTGCTATTGAACTATTAGGTATCGGATGGGTTAACCAAAACTACTTATATCACAGCCTAAATGTGCACTAATGAACGAAGGCCTGCCATAATAACTTTCGCGCCGACCGATCCCTGGCACTTAACATCTATCGGTTTCTCCTTAAACAAATCATCAATCACTCTAGATGGGGATCAGCCAATTGTCCACATTTCGATACGTAGTCACCACTCGAAAACCGTAACGCCTTATCAGCCATCGGTTCTATGTACTACATGTCCTACCTACTGCCACTTCAACTTGTTTACCCTGTGGGCAAAATTGGTTACTATAGTTCTCCTATGAATGGCGTACTTTTGGGTGTTATTAGCTAGGAAAACATAGCCCTCTCTATAGTACTTCACGCAAACTTAAAAAATGTTCATTAACTTTTGCCTTGAAAACCTCTAAATTTTACGTATCGGAAAACACAGATGCAAGAAGGTCATTCCATTCCTTACGGATGTTGAAGGAAGGACTGAACTTTTTGTTGAACCAAAAATATTATTTCTCCATATCGCCGTACCATTTGAAGCACAAGAGTCAAGATTCCTTCATCTTCCAGATGATTCCTTTAATGACGTCATCTTACGATCACTGTCACTAAAACCGACCAATGCGCATTGGGCCGTAGCCGGGCATGTACCCGGCTACGACCCCTTTAACCATGCTTTATATGAATGGATGTCCTGTAGTGCGACGCTATAAGCAGGTTGAGAATAACTAGCTATTTTAAATTGTCTTATAGAAATCATAATCCAGAAGACATTGACCAAATTGTTTCCCAATGACATTTTGTGCCAACAAAGCATTCAACTTCGGAGCTTATCGAAGTATTCGATACTAATGGTTAAGCTAAACAGCGTTTGTGTATTTGCAAAGATGACATCAGTGTTTTCAAGAGGCTCCATACAATTTGATTATTAAACCAGTTAGGATGCAAAATAATTTTAACACAAAGTTGTTATGTCAAAACAACAAAGTCGAAATTCGCATGTATTTTATATAAGAAAGAAGAATTCAATTTTGTATTGATAATTTTTATGAATGCTGCTTTTTATATCATATTCCTATAATATATACGTGTATTTATAAATTTTTGAACGTCTTGTAAAAATAGAAACATTTTCAAATTATAAATATTTTACCAACCACATTTTACAAAACTTAATAAAACAACACATATATTACTCTTTGATTTTATTTGTATAGCCGATTAAAATTTAAATAAAAGTTGAAATATCTATAAGATTGTTAAAAAATACTGGTGTGAATTAAAAACTGGCGTTACTGATGCTATGGCATAAAATATAATGTCATAATATTTGCCAATAATATTAATGTAAAACAAAAAAAAAGAGGAATAAACTGAAGCAAAAAAATGAGAAATTTCCAACTCGTTACTTATTATAAAACAAAATAACGTATTCATGATATTAACCGCCATACAACATTGACTGTTAGACTTAACCCTTCCAAAGATTTTGAGTCTTGGGGCTTTTAAGCGTAACCCCTAGCTTTGTATGTAGGTAAAAAAAGCATGTATTTATTCTTGGATCCCAAAATAAGTATGCAGGGATCCCCTACACTTTACACGTAGACATTAATTCAATAACTTGAATAACCTAATTACCATTATTTTACAATAATTCTGATGAAAATTCAAAAGTGCATTTAATTTTTAAAATAAAGTAGTATACAAAATACGATAGTATAGACAAAATTTTCGCGACACAAATATGCAGCGTAAAGACATCAACGAGCTAGGGATCAAATAATACAACACTTTTAAGGAATGTAAATATTATCGTAAATGATTGATTTTATGTTTAAAATAAATCAGACTCTTATATAATTTGCATTTATTGACAAAATAACAGTAGCATCATAATCATAGGCCGCACAATAGTATCTGGAATCCATTCTAAAATTGGGTACATTCTGCTAATCTTTCACGCTATTCCAGCGCTTGTTGGTTGTCACAGTATCTTTAATATTCGGTGAGATACAATACAAGTGAGTTTGTCTTGAGCGTTGAAAGTTTGGATACCTAACGTGTGTTTTTTGTAGTACATTTATTCCGCATATTTTGAACGTAATATACTTATACGACGACTAATATATACTATACTTTGACGACTTCACGCACAACCTTAAAATCTCTTTGCAGGCGTGCGCAGGTTTCCTCGCGATGTTTTCCTTCACCGTAAGAGCGTCGGATAACGTACCAATGTGTTTTCGAAAATTCGAAAACACATGGGTACGTGGTGGGATTTGAACCTCAGCCCTGCCGGTAGGAAGGCAACAGTTCACACCATTGTGCTACCGACGCTCATTATCATTCCAAAGAAGTGACGCAAGAGATTCTTTTTTCAAAAAACGTAAGTTGTTTATCAAATCAAAATAAAAGAAGAAATTGAAGCGAGACGTCGCAAAAAATCTCGACTTGTGCTCATGTTGAAGGAGACCGAGGTGGCAATAAGATGGAAATGACTAAAGATAACATGAAGAATTTGACATTAAAAATATTTTATATCTAACCACATTATTATTAAAGTGTAAAATCAAATGTCACTCGCAGATTTGACTTAACGACGTGAATGGGACAGGCTCTCGTGTCGAAGTCATTTATGACACCACCTCAGTCTGCGCCAAGCGTCCGTTGCCGTCGCACGCATGCGCGTTGTTCTCCCATTGGCCCATTTGAATTGCGAACGTTGGAACCGACCAATCGCGTTCGATCAGATCGATTTCTTTTTGACTTGACGCGCCGCTGTGTTTGTGTTGTGCATGTGACATTGAAATTAGACTGTGCGCATTTTTAAGGTCGGATTTTGTTTTCTCACACACAGGTAAAGACAGTTTTAATTATGATTTTGAATGTGTCGTTTGTCTATTGTAACGGATTTCATTTCTCACGGGTATTGCCCGTTTCGTGGATTGCCGATGTTATTGTATTAGCAGTGTTTTGAAATGTCTTATTTGTGTAGTTTAAATTGATTACTTAATTTAATAAATTAAGTGAAAAGTAACATAAAACTTGTGGCATTTGTTTTTCTTTAAAATCAAAAACATTCAGAAGATACTTTCTTTTCATGGAGTTAGTGAAAAAATGGAGTCCACTGCTGCACAAGGCTTCCTCAAACATTTTTTTTTCCTAAAACCTGCCATGCAGTCCCATTCCATTGGCTTTCTCCCGTCAAAATTCATAAAGAGCAGAAGAATACATTTTTTTCCATCACAACGCAGGTGCATAATACAAAAAAAATTCTTTATGTATTTGTGTATTATAGGAAAACTTATATAAAAACAAATGCACTATCGTGTCTTACACTCTTACCCGTCGAAAACAAAGCTATCACCCGTGACCTTTGAAGGTCATCGATGCCGTGGATGGTTCTCTATTTCTAATATTATAAGTCTTGATAAATACAGTATGACATTAATCTGGACAAAGTAATTACTGTCAAGACTAACTACGTCGTTTCAAAACATATTTGCATGAGAGTATTGCCTTCAGATCCGTTATGGATTTAAGGGTGAGAAGGATAATGATAGCCTTCAGCTCCATTCTTCTTATTTTCTATTCTCTTCTCTACTTCATTGTCACAAACAACAATTCTGTGATATCAAGAATGTACAACTGTAACTATTTATCATCAGAGGTTAAAACATTTTGTTTTTAGAGATTGGCTGCGGATAATACCAAGAATAAATAAATTCTCTTTTGTTCCTTAGGGGGAGATTTCGAGCAGTAAGGGATGCTGTAAACAAACTAATCTAGTTTTCCGATTCGTTTAGATGTCTTATTTCCATACATGTTTATAGCATTACATGATTACAACACTGATGAGATTTTGAGGTTGAGTTGGAATAGATTTATTTTTGATCACAACACCTCAAATGCGAACTTAATTCATAAAACAAGAAGATAATAACGGAGTTCAACTTTTCCTAAGTATTAAACAATAATTATTAGTTCTATTGAGATAAATAAAAATCGCCAATAAAGTATAGTTGTATTCATAGTCACAATGATTTCAGTCATCCATCATGAAACCGTCTTGTATAATTGCCTTCAAACAAAACTGCAATTACAGATGTACTAGAAAGGGAAAATCCCATCATGAATAACAACAGAATGAATTCTGATTCACGAGATCGCATCGTTATTGCAATTATCATACATTAGACAACAGTAAAGTTGTAAATCATTTTATCCCAGAGGTCATCTTTACAGCATCTACACAAGTAGGCTCCATGCGTCGTCTTGCTTACAATAAAATATGACAATGCGATTAAACCTGATATTGTCAAGGTCTAAACAGATATTATATTATAATCAAGTCATTATATTGAGCAGCCAAAAATTGTTTTAAGTCTCAAACAAGTAAAAAGCACAGAAGACTGTAACATTTTAAATTACTTAATCTTATTTTTAAATCGTCTTATAAGTACTATACCTGAAATATTAATCTCTATCACCATCTCAAAATGGCCACTTGATTGACTACCTAAGGCCTCCCCCAAAAACTGCTATTTTGC
Source organism: Leucinodes orbonalis (assembly GCA_019425675.1). NCBI lineage: Eukaryota > Metazoa > Arthropoda > Insecta > Lepidoptera > Crambidae > Leucinodes > Leucinodes orbonalis. The sequence goes on along the minus strand of PQWD01007880.1, from coordinate 288,849 downwards.
TTACCTCATCGCCCAAAAGCCGACATTATATAACTCAATCGACCAAACTAATACATACATACATACAATTATTCGATTGATTTCCTCCAAATACAAAAACCACGTGACGTCTTAGGATTGTAATTACCAAGACAATATATTGATAACATACCTTCTAAGTGGAATATTTAAAATTACAAATGAATATGTTATAATTATAATCAATAGATCATTGAGTCACAAAAGTCGTGAAACTTTCAATACAAAATTGTAACGAACAGGGCTCTAGAATATTTCTTTTGGAACCCAAGCTAATTGACTCCTGGTATATCATTCTTACCGAAAAACGTGATGGTGATGTATGTATATTATTTAAGTTACACAGTATAACAAAAATAAATGTCTGATGGCTGTGTGGATAGAGCAATACTTGGAGACATTTCTATTATTTAATTATGATTATTATGATACAGTATAAGAATTTTATGATTGTGTTATATATGAACAGTCTTATCCGCTTTTCACGCCTTTCATTTGCTATCAGCAATAATTCTCCATTAAGAAACAAGATTAATGCACTCGTCGATGCAAACGGACGCTAGAATAATGGTTTAATGTATAAGCATGCATACAAAAACAGAAACAATGTGGTGAAGCTGTAACAATTAAATTGTTGGTGTTTCTTAATAATTTACGATGAATAAAAAGTATGATGTTTTTAATAAACTAGTTTCTAAGATATTTCTATTCAAATTAAATAATTATTTCTAAGTAAATTCACGAATAAAAAGTGAGACCTTTATTTAAAGATACTATTAAATAGATTTTATATAGGATAAATATCACGCTGATTCTCTCCGTTCTTGGATAGGCATATAAAGGCGTTGGTCCCAGCTACTATGTTCCTGATGGCAACATACATATGTTAATATTACCGTGTACTAGCTTAGGATGGCAATTATTAACAACCACTAAATAATGAGGTTCAAATCGCGACACGTACCAATGTATTTTCGAATTTTCGAAAAATGTATGTACGTTATCCGACGCTCTTACGGTGAAGGAAAACATCGTGAGGAAACCTTCATGCACGCCTGCGAAGAGATTCGAAGGTTGTTTGTGAAGTCGTCCAATCCGCACTGGGCCCGCGTGGACGACTAAGGCCTAATCACCCTAAACGGGTAGGCTCGTGCCCCTCGGTGGGGACGTTTAATGAGCTTATGATGACGACTAAATAATCGTTTATCCAACGCTCTTACGGGATGGAAAACATCGTGATGAAACCTGCGTACGCCTATGATGAAATTGAAAGGTTGTGCGTGAAGTCGGCCAATCCCAACTGAGACTAGGTAGACCATTGAGATACATATATAAATCTATGGCGTAGACGAATACATCCGCATACGGGTAGGCACGTGCCTCTCGGTGGGCATATAAAAATGATCTGATGTGACTGACTTATACCACAGTAAACAGTGCTTATACTCATTGGCCCAGCATGGATGGTAACAACCACAGACATCCGAATATACAATTAGACTGGACAAGCCGCCAAGTTTATAGGCAGTCCCAGTGTCGCAATTTCTTTTCGGTTCTTACCTGTAAAAAGTTATTATATTTCTTGGTAAATTTACTGATTCATTGCGATGATGGCATGTTACAATTGCACAGGATGACATTTTGAAAAAAAAACGGTAATTTCTTCTAATATTCGTGCATCTTGACTCGTCTCACAGAGCGTAAACTGGCAGCCAGTGTATGCTCGTTGAGCTTACATATGTCGCACTTTAAACGCGGCTTGCCCCATCTCCTGTATTGGGAAATCTGTGGCAACAACCCAGTCTCTCCATGGCCATGTGGGAACACCTGTGCCCTGTGGGATGGTACAGCCTGGTTGATTAATCCAGTATTACGATTGCGTAACTGCCTCCGTGATTTTGTGGAGACGGTTCGGCTGGAAGACCCGGAAGCCGTGGGTTCGAATCCCGCGGGGAGACGAGACTGCGTTTTTTCCTAGTTTGGTTAGGATATTGCAGGTTGAATCATCTTATTGTCCGAAAAGAAAGATGATGAATTTTCGTAGTTTGGCTAGGACATGGAATCACCAGATTGTCCAATAAGAAATATGATTCCGTGCTTTGGAAGTCACGTTAAACCGTATGTCTCGGCTACAATCTTATAATGGCTGTCGTTCATCATCAGCTCATTAAACGTCCCCACCGAGGGGCACGAGCCTACCCGTATAGGGTTGATTAGGCCTTAGTCGTCCACGCGGGCCCAGTGCGGATTGGACGACTTCACACTCAACCTTCGAATCTGTTCGCAGGCGTGCATGAAAGTTTCCTCACGATGTTTTCCTTCACCGTTAGAGCGTCGGATTACGTACATATATTTTCGAAAATTATAAAACACATTGTTACGTGTCGGGATTTGAACCTCAGCCCTCCCGGTAGGAAGGCGACAGTCCACACCATTGAGCCACCGACCATAATGGCTGTCGTTAATACCCACCAATCCGTATTAGGCCTGCGTGGTGGTTTACGGCCGAAACTCCCTATCCCGAAGGCCTTGCAGCGGGCCGTCATGAGCGGATGATGATGATGATTGCTTGAAATACAGAAGTCATATTAGTTAAATTAATTTGACATAGTCAAATTTATCTGACAGATGAATCGTATTTGATAACACTAACTTCTATATCCGTTAAGTCCGAGTAGTAAAAACTAAAATTTTATCTCACGAGATTATTCAAATGGGTATATGCCATACAACTTTCCAACGCTACGTCAACGTGGACAATGCGAACTGGCTTTGGCTAACCTTATAGCTTGGTAATAGAGTTGATTATTGACCAGTTTTATGAAATGTTTGAACTCTGAACAGGTGTGGATATGAACGGATGGTCAGACGACCTTACGCATTGTATGCGTGGGCAGATTTAGTTTCGAATATGTTTTGGGGAGCCACGGCATTTTCATTGAGAAACCTAATAAATTATCATGTTATCTACAGATGAATTTGTGAAAAATCAATAATAGTTTTTTGCCGTAAAAGCTAACGTTCTTTAAATGTAGACTCTATATTAATTAGATTTAAATAATTGTCTCCCTTGATCCAGGAAATGGAGATAGCGTTTGCTATAAATAGACTTAGTCACTTAATAAAATGAGCCCGTATCTTAAAATTATTACCTTTTTATTATTATCCTAAGAACTTTTGTTTTCAATGGTATGTTAGCGGAATGGACTCCACGCTCGAGTAACCTCAAAGCGGGTAAGAATTATAAGAATTGAAAGTAGTTAGTAGAATTTCAGACAAAATTAAATGAAACGTTTATTACGCTATGTTAGATCTGGCGGTAATTTGTGACATTGAATTTAAAAATAATATTATGACATTTGCACGGTATTTATTATAGATTTATTAGTCATGAAACAAATATACAATACGAAAATAAATTGTTTTTTTTTCATAAATATTTGAAAATGATAAATGCGGTAGTTAAAAGGTAATAAGCCCAGCAATCTTTAGTTTAGTGGGTTTTCTTTGTGTGCTTTTAGCATCTCATTAAAAAAAATATTATAAATTATTGTTCTTATAATTATGAATGATAAGAGTTATCTATATTTTTTAAAGAAAATATTTTGTGATTAAGGGATAATAGACATATTCTCAACGGTACTTTTTATGAACTTTTTCGCTATAAGCGGCAGCTGGTCTTCAGAGTTTCGTCATTAAAGTGGCGAGTGCAGATGGCTAGCTTATATCGTAATAATGCCTAATGAGTAATGACAGATTGAAAAGATAACTGTACGAGGAATAAACTAGAAAAGATTAACCGAACCCAGAATATCACTATGGATATTAAAGCTTAAAATGAGTTAATTTTCTTTTCAGTCAAGTTTTGCATTTTACTAGATGTAGACAGGCTATAAGACATCTTAAACTCTGTGCATAACCTACTTTCCTAACTCTCCAACATATTAGTCCCATTTTCTACGGTGCTCATATTAAGCGGTAGAAATTAATATAATACATAGCAACATGTCACAAGAAAGCAAGTCATTATGGCAAACATTTTATTCAACATCAGGTACCTGACCAGGTACCACACGGTATAATCTTATAATAGGTACATATTTTATATATTAGAAGTTTTACTTAAAATAATAATAAATAAATTATTTTTATTATTACTTTAATAAAGTATGTTTTGAAGTACCTACATTTCAAATGTCGTCCACAAGACGACATTTTATGAGAGCATTTTAACAACATTCGTTTTGTTTTGATAAAATAGACAACCAATCAAACTTAAAGGTCGTTATTACATTCACATTGTTAGATAGGAAGGAAATGCCGCACCTTGCGCTTTTCTATATAACGTTTGATATCTCAAACTTCTATTATGTACACTAGAGACGGTATGAGAATAATTAAGCATAAAATTTGTAACCTTCTTAAGGAAAGCAATAAAATTGTGTTGACGTTGCCAACACCTTAAGGTAATATTAGCAACGGATGTGAAAAGCTTAATTTTGCATCCATATTCACTTAAGTAATTTAACACTTTGAACGCCTGCAATACTTATATCTGACAGAAAAATATATTTTCTACTGTGTGTGTATTCCTGCATTTAGTTGGTTCAATGATTAATTTGTATTATATCAAAAAAAACCTTGTTATGTCTACATTTAATAAACGCATTTTGAGTATTACTTTTCGCAATATTTACCAATATAGTAGACTTATTTGGCTGGAAACACTGAGGAAATCATGTCATCTTCACGGTTAGACTTGCGGTATAACAGTTAGCCTATTTAGTGAAAGTGTAATAATTTCTTGGCGCGCTAGCTTACGTAATATAGTATATTATTGTAATTTGAATTGAGGAAAACAACATTTGGTACTTACCAACAATTAATTATATACCGATAAATAACTTTATGTAGTTGTAACATGGTTTTTTAAACCAAAACGTGTACAAAAGTTAAGTTTACAATTGAATTTATGTTTTTCAATATGTCTTAAGTCATGAGAATGTTGTTATTTCTATCAAGAAGTTTCTATTGAAATCAAGAAATTTCTATTAAAATCAAGAAATAACAATGCATACACACAACACATAGAATACATCAAATGACAAGAGAATATTAAATATTTTTATTAAAGAAACAAACAAAATAGAAAAGTAAGGCAAGTATACAATTTTTTTTTTTAATATGACCTATTTAGATAGGCGATGTTGAATGCTCTCAGATTTCCCCTCAGCCATTGATTTATTCATCAATTCAAGAAATTCAATCAAAATACAATAATTTGTTACTGTTTCCACACACCATGTGAATTAAGGATTTGCTTGGCACATTCGTACACACAACACATGACGAAGTGAGTCCAATGTGGATTGGAAGTTGAAATACCCAATGCCCCTCAAGATCATTACGCCGTAAATCTAAAAATATTAAACACGCTCAGCGATGAAGACAATTTACATAGATTCTTTATTTTTAGTAAAAGTAGCTACAGTTAGAGTTTTTGTCTTCGAAACGACTGACGCGAAATGACGTTGCAAATTACGAACGTTTTTCCTTCACTGAATTGAGCATTTTTCCCCGCATTAATTACACTATGAAGCAAATTTGATGCTTATTTAGAATGATAACCTAATGTCATCTGATTAACAGTGTTAGCAAAATAGTCTGAAAATGGGTTTAGTTTGTTCAAATCAATGGCATGTAGGAAATACTGTCAAGTAATGTTGGGCAGGCAATAAATAAGGATTTTAAACGACCGAGATATCTGGCTAAAAAAAAGGGTAAATTAGACATATGTCCCACAATATAGACAACGACAAGTATAAGACGAGAAAAAGACAAGATAATAGTAAAAAAAAACATCTCCTGAATAATCAAAGATTAGTAAGTGACTCTAAACTAAACCCAAATGGCAATGAGCTAGTCACGTTTCAGGAGCTGAAAGTCGTTGAACAAGATGTAAAGATAAAACTCAATTATTACCTACTCATGTTTGGTTAAGTACAGTAATAGATTGCTGTGGTCGATTCGTGCAATGATCAATTACCACGTTGCTAATAACGCGGACGTTATAGACTCCAACCTTTTCCATTTTAGCTCTGAAACTAACATTAAATTTATACCTTGTCGAACAATTGATCAAGGAGCAATTTAGAAACCCTTGCGCGGTATTTTCTTAGGGTAAAACTCAAAACTATAGCTTGCCGAATTATCAAGTTCGAGTGGTAGTGAACTGGTCACGGATGTCACAGGACTGATTGCTGTTGAAACAGGCAAGCTCTGGATTGGAGACCGTGTGTTAGCAAGTAATGTGTAAATGCTTTCCAGCCTGTTAACCGACGACTTGCTTAAAGTGGTGGAGGGGCACAAACAGTTGGGAAGATCTATGACCAACAGTAAAAGAACAACGAATAAGGTTACCTGACAAAGCACAGGTTCTGTAGCTGGGAATCGGTAAATATCAAAGGATGTCTAGGCCTGCATGATCAGGCTGCTATAACATAAAATTATCAAATTTTTTGCTCTCAATTCATCTGAATGTAAAATGAATTGCGGATATGAGCGAGGTCCGCAGTGCACAAAAACAATGTGTGAGTTCATCGCTGTGTTATTTTTTCTGTAGATTGAGGTGATAACGTGTCATTTTATTAAATAACACATTACCACCTCAGTTTAAAGCGCTATTTTTGCAAATTTATTTATTAATTAATGTACAGTACATTTACAGCTAGGTGACAATATGTGTCAGTATAATGTACCCCTCACCTCCAGTGACCTGATAGCGATCAGATAACAATAATCAAATAATTGATTCTTTAACTGGGGTGTACTCAAGTTTTCAGAATAAAAGCACAAAATATTTGGAAAGTCCGTTCAAAATCGTCGACAAAAAATCCAAAACTCAATCAAGATCCTTGGCCTTTCCACCTCAGTTAAAGTTCATGACCATAATTAACAGGTTTTATTGTTTAAAAGGAACAAAATACCGTTTTAATCTCGTCGGTGTTCAATAAAAATCAACCACTCAGGCCTCTTGGAATTCAAAAATAAAGTTAAAAGACCTTAAGATAGTCCTCCTTACAGAGACTGAATAAAATAATGTTATTTAGTATGGTTTTAAGCACTCTGCGTTATATAGTTAAGAACTGATAATGTGTTTACTATGATTGATTCAAATTCACTTCTTCAAAATAAATGCATGCAGAAAAATTAAACATAACTTCAACACAAAAATATCAAGAACCCTATGATATCAGAAAAACATTACCCCATTCGATCACATTCAACCTTGTATACTTTGGTAAAAGTATATCACACCTACGAAAAGGCCGGTTATCATTTTACATATTTCCTATTTATTCTTGCCAAATTACATATGTTTTCAAAGTCTTACTTATTGATATACCCTGAGAAAAGCACAAACTGCACATAATTAATCTACCCTAAATAAAACTTTAAGGGATCCCCAATATAAAAATTCTGGATATTATTAAGTGATAAAAAAAATTCTTTGTATTTATGGTCATGATTGTCTTATTATCTTCTAAATAAAGGCCCATCTTAAATAAAAGAAACTGGTAAGCTTTTCAAATTATATGCTTTTGCTCTGCAATGCTTGAAAAAACATTAACATATTAAATGTTTTTATTGTATGGTATATAGTCATGTGTAATAAATTTATTTATCATAGTTATCATCATAATGCATTTTGGGTATTCTCATAGCCTACTTCACACATACTTTACTTTCACGTCAACACATTAAACTTTGATATGTACCATTTATACCATAAAATTCTTCATTTGCTTAGCAAACAGAGGGAGTATGAAAGTTTTTATTACTTTTATATGTCGTTGATTAACTTAAATACTTGTGTAGGTAGGGCTCTTAAACACTTTTGGTAAGACATTAAAGAAAGTTATTTTATTAGCTATTTATCACCTTATAAAATTTAAAGTATTATTTTAAATCTTATGGTTTTTACCTAATTAGAAACCAGTACATTAAAACACCTAATAATTATTTATTTAACGAACTTTACCAACTATTGCAACATATATTTACAAAACACTAACATAAATTTCTTAAACATAAGTTTCTACAAAGATTTTACTGAAGCGCCTACATAACATGGGCATTAGAGGGGTAGCACAGGCATGGTTTCGCAGTTATCTGACGAATAGAATGCAGTGTGTTAGAGTGGATGGTCACGTTAGTGATGACATGCCATGCTCATATGGAATTCCCCAGGGCAGCACATTGGGCCCGACTCTGTTCTTGGCTTACATCAATGAACTCTGTGAGCTAAAAGTTGACAACGCAGAACTGACGATGTACGCTGATGATACAGTTATATTGTTTCATGCAGGGTCCTGGAAGCCCTGAGACGTATGGCAGAAGAGGGAATGGCACTGATTTCGTCATGGCTCGCGAAGAGTCTTCTATCACTAAACGTCACTAAAACTAAGTATTTGTGTTTTACTAAAACTAATGCAGCCAGGCCTCCTACTAACTTCTCTATAAGATTGCATAATTTTGAATGCACTAATTTTCTTAACTGTAATTGTTCCTGCCTTACTAAGTCCAGTAGCATTAAGTACCTTGGTATTTTAATTGATGACAAATTACAATGGAAGTTACAAATAGCCCAACTGACAAAAAAAGTAAGAAAACTAATCTACATGTTTAAAACTTAAGATGTATAGCAAGTTCAAAGCTACTCTCAAAGGTGTACGTAGCTATGTGCGAATCAATTATTAGCTACGGTATTTGTTCATGGGAGGTGCTTGTAAGACACATATGCTTGAAGTAGAACGAGCTCAACGCAGTGTTCTGAAAGTAATGTTGTCGCTTCCATTTCGCTACCCAACCTCACTATTATACGACAATCTAATGTTCGCAGTGTAAGAAAAATCTTTCTTTGTCAATGTATTAGTAGATACCATCGCCTTACTGTACCCACCATATTTGTACCAATTAAAAGAAATTTTAAATTCCCTATCCCAACGGTAAAAAGTTCATTTGCAGGAAGACACTACAATTTTGTTGCACCACATATTTATAACTATTTTAATTCAAAGTATGACCAAATTTACAAATTGAGCAATCATCAGCTTAAAGTTAAATTAAATGAATGGATCAAATGTCTTGATTATAATGCAACTGAAGCTCTTCTGATCTAAAACAAAGTAATATAAAAAAACACCCATCAATACATACCCACAAATACTCACACTACAAAACACACACTATACAACATACACACTACACGACATACGCACTTCACCACATTCAACTGAATACATAAACCAATTGCGCTAGTTTTTAGTTTTTTCTTTCATTTATAACTATATTTTTTATTATTATTTATTATTATTTTGTTCTCTTTGTAGTGCAAAAAGAGTGCTTATGTTTAATATTTAGTACCTACTTTATGTATCATTGTAATCTATACTTTAAGGGAAGTACTGGCTCCTGAAACACGGTTATTTTACTATCTTGGGAGCCAGGGCCATGTTGAAATGTAATATTGTATTTGATAAAAAATAAATAAATAAAATAAAAAATAAATAAAATGTATTTTGTTATGTAGCTTTCGGGACAACCAGGTTGCTCACCTGATGGTAACGAGTAGGTTCTTATTATTCAAGTAAGTCATACGCCGGCTCATAGCAAAAACAATGTTGAAGGAAACTAATGAATTATCTGTGTACATTTGGTGTACATCATCCGATGCGGCAAATGTTAGGTCTCTTGCACCCACTAATTTCGCTAGCTCTTGTGGCATATTCCTGAAATACAGAAATATACATGCAACACTGTTAATGCATGGGATAATACTACACACACGGTACAGCAAAGTGCGGTGGATATCTAGGCCAATAGTATTAAGCTTAGAAATACTTTTTTAATATGCTAACAATTAAACTGAGGAAATGTTTATTAAATTTTTTATAAAATAATAAATAATCTATTTATGTTATTATTATATATATTGTTTATCTTATTAACAAACAAAATACAATATTCCTTATCCAAAACTGCAAACACATTAATGATTAAAAATATACAATTCAAATATAAGAATTGATATTCTCAACTTGTTTTTTTTTAATCAAATTTACATAAATGTGACATTTCACACAGCCAAATACATGTTTCGAAGGTGCTCGAATCCTACTTAAACCTTTCCGAAACCAGTTTGTGGTAGCAACCACGTTTGTCCGAAGGACCTCGGCGAGGACAATATCAAGGACAAAGGTTCAACTTGCGCTTTAAGATTTGCTGTCTTAATGACGATTTTCGTAATAAATATTATAAAAAGAAAGTTTCTTAATTAGATTATTGTAGCTGATATAAGCGAGGCCACCAGTTTTTATAAGCCATTACCAAAGTTCATCCTGTGAATTCTGTTGCAAAAACGTTATAATTCGATAGGCACAAATTTATTAATTTACAATATTTTGATAATTGATGGATCTAATATTAATTGATTTTCGTTCGAAATCTTTATTATTTCCAATAGTATGCTAGAAATTTATTAATTTCTTTATTTTTCGTTTATATTTTTTTTTTTCATTTCTAAGTGAAACTTAAAACGAGATAATGTTTTAAACGTTCACTGTATGTTTCCCCAAACATGTTTTACGTTTTTATTGCATGATAAAATGTCTTAAGTTTTGACATTAGAGTGTAATTCATGTTATGGAAATAGCACGTAGATTTATTTTCTCTAAGTACCAAACTAGTTGCCATAAATAATGAAATGAAACATTTAACAAGCTTTAAAATTTACCAACCTCTATATTTTAGTGTAAATTATCGTAACATCAACTTGCAATAAGTATCTAATACCTTAATTACTACCAATATCTTACGAAACTCTTTAATTTTGTTTGAATTATGCAACCGAATTTGATGCTTCCAATAGTTTATTTAAAAGAGATTCAGTAGAATAAGATGTTAAAAAAACTCCTGATTTTGACTTACATTTTTAATATTTGTAGCTCCGTACCTTCTCAAACTGCCTTTAAAGGAGAGCATTTCATAAGGTTGTACTTAAAAAATGGTTAGTTTTAATCAAAGAGCGGAATCTTACTTGTGTATCTTTTTCATGGTTATTTTAATTATTGCGATACCTTCATGGGTACTTAGCTAGTATCACCATGTAAATCACAGTGATGTTAACATTTGAATGCTCAAATGTTAACATTTACTCGGTTCGTCGGGCGTGTCATTGACAAAATTTTTGATTTCTGACCGCACCTTGTCGATTTTACAATTGATTGATTCGAAACATGTATGGAGCTTCTGCGTGAGGGAATATTTTTTGTATTACGTGTATCCAATGCTCTATGCCACTAGTTTGTGCTATTGACATTATTTTTTTGTAAACACTTAAAACACTTCATTTAAAGGTACCTTGAACCTGTTTAACTTCTGCTTTGCCTTGGTGGGATATATGAATATAATAGTTTTTTAGTATCAAAATAATTTGAAAAGATGTTTAGTTCATTGCTTCAAAAAATTTTTAATGTTATTGTGTCATATAAGGTACCCAAAACATGTATCAATATAAAATAAAACAAACTCGATATACTATTGTCATAATACGTTTTCTAACAGAACACAAAATCAAGTTTATAAAGCAACGCTACGGAGCTTGACGCATGAGTGATCACGCAAGTTGATTACCCCGGTCCAACTTAATATATTTTTTTGAAAAGGACCAAAACCAAAATTCTGGGACTTCGGGTCGATGACCTGGGAGCAACAGGTTCCAGTCTTGGCGACTGCCCTCTTATAAAGCGTTAACGTATTTTAATATAGGTACACAGATATTTGATTGTTTACGAATTATTATTGAGGAGTGCGACGATGTATTTTTTCGAATTCATAAAACCATTGCCTATTTAATATTACGTATTTTTCTTATTGTTGATGATTAAAATGAATGTATTAGTAAAAATATTGATTTTTATATTCATTTCAATTAATTATTTTTTAAATTAAAATCCATATACGTGAGATAAGACTATGTAAGAGTAAATACTTTTAGCGCTGTTAGTTTTAACACAGCCTCTCAAGCCTCCATCAAATCACGTTTCAAAAACTTGAACTGCAAACTCGGCCAGTGAACAGTTAAGTATAAAAGCGGGCTAGTCGATGGCGTCTTCACAGCTAACATGTGAAGCGGTTCCGTCACTGGTATCTTGAGCAGACATTTTGTAATCGCATAGAGAGAACGCTCTTTCATTGGTGTCCTTACATCTTCTGTATAATAAATTTAAGATGATATTTAATAGAAGACATTATTTGATGTTCATAAACCTTCGTATGTGCTGTTATATTATGCCATACATAAAAATATCACCAACATCAGCCTAAACGGCCTACTGCAGGGCACAAGTATTCCCGCACAACATAGCTATGGGTATATAAATAAATATCTACTGACATTCACGCGGCGCCATCTGGCCCCAAGTTAAGCGTGAAGCCTGTAGTATCTAATACTATGGGTACTAAATAACGGATAAACATACTTAATAACTTTTATATATATATATATATATATATATATATATATATATATATGATATAAATATTACATATAGAAACACCCAGATCAATACAAACAGATATTGGAGACATATAAAGGTATATTGGACCATAGCTACCAAGCGGGCCGCGTGGATTGATACATAAAAAACTGCAGATTAAATATCACTTAAGTCTTTTGCGTATTTCACTATAAATAATGATCTTGACTTTTGACATTGAATGTGCAGATCTCATTCGGAATTATATAAAAATTTGTGTATCATTTATGTTGAGTCGGTAATTTTTAGGCTACCTATACCTAGAGTATTCTTGACCATGTTTTGCAATTTTAACATATGGAAAATATTGTTTTTTTTCAATGTTACCTTGAATATTTATCGAAATTTATTCAACCATCTCAAACTGGGGTACTAAATTGAACATGATCAGCTTACTTCATGAGGTACCGGTTGTTATTTTTAAGTGTACCGTTCGTGAATGCAAAATAAGCTCCAAAAAGTTCTGAGCTCATAGCAATTGAACAACATGTAAGCTCTGATTCTCCAATCGATTCTAACGGGTCCACTTTTATTTTTTCTGCACTCGAAAGTTCAACGACATACGATAGGTAATGATCGCCGTGACTAGCGATTTGTATGAAGTCTAGGTCGTATAATACCACATCGTTGGACTGCGAATGTGCACGTCTATGCTTTATTGCAATTTCATAGAAGATACAGCAATATCATTGATGGCATACCATCGAGCACTTTCTTCGGTATTAATCATTTGCTGTGGATCAACATGAAAACGTTCGTAAGGTCATTGACTTTTGTCTTTTCTAATTGAAACGTTATTCCTCTATTGAATGAGATATTCATAGAAGATATAAGTTTTAAGAACGTGTGACTGTCGAGTTGAAAATATCTGGAAACCTTTGTCTATGTCACCCAATAGTTTAGTTTTCCTACAAGTTATCATGACGCAAGATTAAAATAGTCTCTGGCCAGTCTTAACCTGCGCATTTTTAAACTAACGTAGTAACTAAATATACCAAATAATTCGTCACATGAACTACACAACATGATTAATACAATAAAACAGTCTAATGTCGTTGTTGTTGTCGTCAAATGTGAGTTCTCTATGTTCCGGTATCTCACAACATGTTAAGTAACCTGTTTAAATGCTAGTTTTGTAAAGATATGCGCAAATTTAACTGGTAGAAGCTGTTAATTTAACGGTAGGTGACATTTTGAACAATCGTGCGATGCGATCTCTTAGTTTAGAGCATCATGTTTTGTGACCGTTAAATTAAGAAAATAGTCGTCTATATATTTAAATTTCATTAGGGAGGCCTTCGTTCAGCAGTGGACATAATTGGGCTGTAATGATGATGATGATGATATTTAAATTTTAGTACATACTTCCCTTGTCTATTCAATAATTTCTTTCTTAGTAATAAGACTCAGAATGTGTCTTACTATACTCGTAAAAGTACATCGAACAACGCCAGCAGCTATTCTGCAGCAGCACCACAAAAACAGCAGTCCAGCTTACTGGCTAAATTGTCATATTTTGAGATGGGGAGGATATTATGAATTATGATGCAGGTTTAGAAGTCATAAATTAAGAAGTTTAAAACATGAATAAAGTAAAAAAAATACAGTTAACACCATGTTCAAGTAAAACGTTGCCAAGTTTAGTTCAAATGGCTTATATGTAGCAGTAGTATAGCGTGTATTATTGAATACTTTTCACTTTTCCATCGTGTCTCTATGAACTCTAACTTCATACTATGATATCTATATTTCAGTTCGAATTCCATTTCTTTTTATTATTTTTGTATTCTAACATAGCCTATGTTAGCTTTCATGGCAAGTCATGTTATTTTTTTCTTTGAATTCATTATTAAGATAGTATTTAGTTTATTTGCGATATGATTACAAAATTTTGGGTCTGCCAACCAAGTTTCTTCAACCACTTAATATGCCGCGGTATTTCTGTCACATTCTGTGTCAATGGCGAGGCGTTTACGCGCCATCGCTCCAACTTTTATATATTCATTCTTCCCAGTGAAAGTGGACAGTTCGTCATTTTCAACTTTGTTTACGTGCTTTGTTAACTAATAACAAATGTCTGCCTTAGGTTTTGGTGAACAGCTGCCAAAGTTAACTTCTGGTAGTCTTGTAGGTATCTTGTAGACTGAAACTGACTACACCATTTTTTAAATATTTTTATCTTTTTCAAGTCTGAAACTTAATTTTTATCTACCATTGGTTCCAAAATCAATAGGATACCAAGAAGAACCAGCAACATTTCTTACAGTATTGCTTTCAAATATTTTCTTACAGTATTTTCACATAGTGTTGCCATTTACCCTTGTTTCTGATGTAGGAGGTATACAATATTTATGCCGGAAATATTTACTTGAGATATCTTTAGCACATTAAGTCTTCAATAGTCAGGTCAGATTATTCTTCCATGAACATTTATGGGACTTGTTTGTTCCGATTTTGGGTATTTTCTCTTTGTACCTATAGACTCCCAAATCCATTATAGAATGAAATAAAGATTGGAAGATGCATATTTTGGCCAGCAGAGGCGTTTAAAGGCTGAAATGCTGATGGAATGAAAAATGTTTTAATAATGCCATAGGAACAAAATGTACCTACTTCAGACTAAATAATTTAGTCGACGTACGTGTGTAATAACAGTCCTTTGATTCTGCCATGACTGCAATATGTGCCATTAATAATGTGAAAAAGTCCATGCTAATATTCGCAGCATTCACACAGTCAACGTTGTAATTACAATTAATGATCATCACTTAACAGACCTCTTTCTAAAAACCAAGAATGCCTTTAATAGGCCTAATGCCTGGATTATATTGTAATTCTTGACTCTGTAATGGAATTTATAAAATACACACAATTATATGAACGTTACACCGAAATGTTAATAATGTTGAAAAAATGCTAATAATATTGATTTCATACATTGCCTACAGTTTGACTAATAAACAATAACATAAAAACCAAAGGAAAATAAGGGCGGAACTAACATTCATAAAAATCAATCTTGAATAAACCGGTACCTACAATTATCATTATGATGACTTTTCCTCGTATCGTAAATGAAGAGAAATGCCTTTGCAAGTGCAAAAAGTCGGTTGTATTACACAACAGCCAATTTCTTGGAAACTTACGATTCCAAAAATTAATATCGATCTGATTTCTCTTTAGTCCGTATAAAATCTGTGTAAGTCATTAATAAAGCAAAATCGTGTAATCAGAATTAAACTTGAGCGTATCGTTTTACCTTGACAGACCAACTGACGGGTGTTTAACGAAGTTATTTTTGAATGGCGTTGATTTTTATTCTCATAATCAAGATAATCAATCATCGTATACGGTTCTTCTTTAAATTTATAAGTGCGTTATAGATAATTGATTCCAAGAAGTTTTGTTCAGACTACTATTTTAAAATATTGTTTTCTCTGAAGACGATACATTCGAAGGGTTTTTAATAATTTCAACCACCTCTACTTTTTTGAAGAGGATGTTACAATTATGGAGAACCGTTAATAAAAAAACACCCGAATCAACCAGACCATAGTATAATGAGGTTCTTATTATAGATGTTATATATAACGTATACTTTATATACATACACGTAGATAATAAAAATATCGAATAATAGACTCAAATATTCTCCCTAAGCAAATCAAATCTTCCTAACTAATGAAGCAGGATCACTAAGAAATAGGCCATTAAGCTGATCGAAATATTGGCTATAATGAAGGCTGTATAAGAAAAAATCAAATACCCATAGGTACTAAAAGATCCGTCTGAGTCGGGTAGTTTCGCAAATGTTTCACTTTCCGATGACGCGTGCGTGTGAATGACCTGCGTGTAGGGCTATTCATGCACTATACGCAGCTGGAACACACATCGGTTTTGTAAAACACCTGCGAAAACACAGTTCAACTGAAATGTTGATCGTATACCTACCATGGGGCGAGCTATGTACGGGGTTTCTCTTACGGCTAAGATCAGAAATGAATTAATCCGTAAGAGAACTAAAGTTACCGTCATAGCCCGCCGGATCAGTAGTTGAAGTGGCAGTGAACTGGTCACGTATGTCGCAGAACCGATGGCCGTCGGAGCAGACGAGTTCTGGAGTGTAGACCGTGTCTTGGCAAGTGTAGCGTAGGACGCCCTCCGGCCCGATGGACCGACGATTTCCGAAAGGTCGCTGCTGGACGATGGATGAGAAAACCGGAGGACCGGGATATGTGGCGCAAAATGGGGGAGGCCTGTCGCACTGGACTGCGATAGGTTGAATAGGATACCAGAGAGCGCCATCTAGCCCCAACTTTACCAAGAAACTTATATTTAGAGTTCTAAATGACGTACACGTAAACGTAGGTTACGTTTATATTTTTTGCAAACACATACATACAAAATAAAGAAAACACCACCTACACAAACAAACATAGACATGTTCTAAAAATTTTTGATCTTAAAAAATATAATATGAAAAGACTTGAACTTGAGGTAAAACATATTTTTATATTTTTCTATAACAAGGCATTTTTTGCTTAGGTTATTTTTTAAACTCTGCTATAACTGCTTTCAAAGGTATGGTAACATCACACTATTTGTCATTAAAATAGTTGCTATCTTCTTTTATTTTTATCTCATTATTGTTGTAATTTTTGTTATGTATTTATTTAATCATATTTATGGTAGCATAGATATAATATGTATGTTTATTTGTATTTTATTAATTTATTATAGTTTTATTTCGATTTGAAAATTTATTTCAATTACATATTTACTTTGTATTATTTCAATAATTTATTATGTGCAAGTAAACCGCCTTCCTATTCCGTTTTAAAATGATTCTTAACTGTAAGGTTGCCTGAAAGGGATTGCTTATTAGCAATAAGGCCGCCTTTGTACCTTTTATGTTTTATTGTTAATGTACTTTGTAATTGTAATTGTTAATTGTCGAAATTGTACAATAAGAATATTCGTGTATCTATCTATTGTGATTGTCGCTTAAGGCGTCATTGGCAGTAAAAGGTTTAAGTCTCCTTAATCATAAAAATACAAGGTAGAGTTTCCCAGACTTACCAAACATTCCCGCAGTTAAAAAGTAGAATGGTAAGTTATTGAGGCACCATTAATATAAATAACCTCATGTTGTTTAATAGATATATGCCGGATATTATTAATCAACATATATTTTTTAATGCAAACGAACACACTTAGCTTTTTTTTATGTTAACACTGTGCACGAATAGTCATAACGACCTTGGCTGGTCGTGAGTAACGGTGACGGGAGATCATAAACTAAAAGACAGATTAGTAAGACAAGTTAAATATTCTACAGTTAATAAATATTTTAATTTGTTGATAGTATGAGACTACATTGCATTTGTAGCTGAGCAAATGTTTAGAGTACTAAAAGAACTTACAAGATATTAATTGAATAATTAAATAAGGCTTATCAAAAAGAACTTATGAAAGTCAGAACACAATACAAAACGTTCATATTACTAAAGTAAGGCAAAAAATAATTCTGCTAATTACACATAGTGTTTTATCCGTTATGACTAAGTACAAAAGGAGCACTCAAGAAAGGATTGATTCCCACTCTGGGACGAGCCATTAGGCTTGTTGTGTAAAATTTGAGGCTTAAAGCCATCTTCGCTCGCCAATCGCCAAGTGCAGCTATAAAGGTTTACTACGGCCAAAGCAGTAGTTAGCTCGAAAAAAATCACAAGTACCAGGAGCTAATCAGAGCCCAAAATAATTTTTCGTTACACACGTCAAGATATAATTCAAAAATATTTCATTGGCTGAGCAGTTTATAGTACGGATTTTTCTGGAGTACATTTTAGAGGTGCAGATACACATAAGACCACCATCGGAGTTTTAACTATAACTTCAAAGCGTCGGAACTTTAGAAATTATATGTACGTTATCCGACATTCTTATGGTGAAGGAAAACATCGTGAAGAAACCTGCGCACACCTGCGAAGTGATTAAAGGTTGTGCGTGAAGTCTTCCAACTCGCACTGGGCCCGCGTGGATGAATAAGGCCTCATCACCCAATACGGTAGGCTCGTGCCACTCGGTGGGGACATTTAATGAGCTGATGATGATGTTAACATAAATTCTCTCTTCGTAGGAAAGACTTCAGACGAGGTACAATTTAGTTAGGTAGGTACTTTGATAACGAACCATCGATCGCTCACCATGGATGGACACGCATGTATTGTATAACTGATTTCGGGTTCCGACTTGACTCGATTTTGAGGTGAAAGTATCGATGCGAGTGTTACGAGATCCGATATCTCAATTCATTGAGATAGAACATGCAATCGATATGCCAGATGTAGGTCATTGAGATGTCACTGAATAGAATGTAATCCGATATTATTTTGAATCGACACTTATTGGTTTAAGGTCGGCAAACGTTATCTATGCGCTTGATCTTAACAAAATAACTTTATACGAAATGAATTAAAAAAAAAATTGAGTTTATTATTTATAAATTTAATTTTTGTTACAGAAAACTACAAACAGTTACTTGATCAAGTTATAAGACTTCGCTGAGTTTTGGATAACGGAAGCCCTGGATGTGGTAAGTCAACGAATGAAGTATGATTTGCATTATCAGGTTGTTAGTTTTATATAAAAAAATATAAAAAATCCCGAGTATTATATTTAAATTTTCGATTATCACTATTTTGTATATAAAAATGACATAACAATTATGATATGAGTTTTCTAATTTTCGCATCAAGAACTAATAATTTATTATATACAAAAAAATAATAATAAATCCCCGAGTATAATATATTTAAATTTTCGATTATCACTATTTTGTATATAAAAATGACAACAATTATTATATGAGTTTTCTAATTTTCGCATCAAGAACTAATAATTTATTAGTTCTTGATGCTATTCTAGAATAAATAGAATAGCATGAAGGCCTAATAAATTAGTCTTCAAATCTAGAACTACAGTTCTATTAGAAGAGAAACGTGTCAAGTCAGGCTTTAAGTTAAAATCATAGATTTAAATCGTGTTAAAATATCTGGTGTTATTATAAAACACACAGATTCATAAAATGATCGGAATATTTATCCCAACAAGTAAGCTTAGTTATTTTCAAATACTTTGAAACATGACAAAAAACTTATAATGCTGTGTGCGATCTTCCCACGGGAATCTTATTCTACCTGCTTTAACAGTTTGCAGCCGGGTATCAATGCGTGTTGATGAGATATTAATGAGTTAATTAATAGTTGCAAAGCTGTGAAAGTTTAGATGATTAATTATGAATTCATTTTAACTGTAAACCATTATTTAAAGTATCATAAAAATCGTCTAGCAACGGTGTGACTTGGTCAGATCCATTGAGACATTACGAGTTCAAAGTGGTTATACTCGAAGGAATAAAATTTAAAATAATGGAACATTTACCTATGTACCTATGTTACCTATTACCACGCACTAAAAGCTAATAATATTTATATGAATGAATAAGATATTATTCTTACGGTTCAAAGGACAACGTCTTACTATCATTACATTATGCGGTAAAATAAAAAAGTAAAAGTTTGCCAACGAATTATCCCGACCGGAAATTGGACAATGAGCCAGTTTTTTTATAAAAAAGTACTTTTAAATGTCTATGGTCGAATTCCCTCGTCTATTATTACTTTTACTTCCTCGTGTCACGTTGGGCAGCGGAACGGAAACGACGGGCTACCTGCGTCGGCGCATAGTAATCAACGCACGACACCGCCTGACAAACGGTTAGAATGAGACGCGACTATGTCCTTACTCTGTCGAAGTATCTGTTACCTGTCGATCGACGTCTTTGATCACACGTTGAATGTGCAACCTTAGTATTGTAGTTATTTTTTTGGTTGGTACACCTATACAACAGTACTGATACTGTGCTTCAACACTTATTTATTAAATAATCCGCACAGCCTACGGAATACCAAGTACTAAAAGCATAATTAATTAAAAATTTATGAAATTAGTAGTATGCGTATCAGACACATCATCATCAGCTCATTAAACGTCCCCACCGAGGGGCACGAGCCTACCCGTATAGGGTGATGCCTTAGTCGTCCACGCGGGCCCAGAGCGGATTGGACGACTTCACACACAACCTTCGAATCTCTTCGCAGGCGTGCATGAAGGTTTCCTCACGATGTTTTCCTTCACCGTAAGAGCGTCGGATAACGTACATATATTTTCGAAAATTCGAAAATACATTGGTACGTGTCGGGATTTGTTACTCAGCCCTCCCGGTAGGAAGGCGACAGTCCACACCACTGAGCCACCGACGCTCTGTATCAGACACATATCTTATATATTATTGGTATAGTACCGGTGACTCATCCTTTTTAAAAGATTGAAATACAAAAAAGCAACGTAATTTTTATTAAACTCAGTACATATTAAGTCTATTCAACGTCAAAAGAGATAAAAAACATGAATCATAATAATTTATTTTGGAGTTAGTTTGTTGATTTGAATATAATTTTAATTGACTTTTGCTTAAATATAGTGTGTTTATTAGTGTCTGATTTGCTTTAAAGATATTTCCAAAGCTACCATTAGCCACAAAAGTCTACCAAACGCCTTAACGAAAAGTTAATGCAAGTTTATTTGCTTATTTCCTTTATAAATATCTCTAGCAAAAATTCCATACATAAAATATTCACAATTTGAGCACATAGCAATATGGAGTTGAAAGTAAGTGTCCACACTCATTTGAACGTAGCTCACGCTCGGCTTTCATCAACATTGACCGACTTGGTTATGAGTGGTACAAAGCAGAACCTAAAGCGACTAACATCATGTTGGTAGAATTGAATGTTTGATTTAATTATAATGGAGTATTTTTGTATATATTTAACCATATTTTAGTTATTAATGAAAATAAAACGATCAAGTGGCAGTGAAGTGAAGCTAGTGAATTACCGAGTATAAGAGACCTAACATCTGTTGTCTCGGGTGACGGGCGCAGTGCTACGTTGATGGAATATAATAACTTTTTATCAGATGGTCAGCGTATCACTTACCATCAGGTGAGTGTCCTGTTTTACTTTGTAACATAAAAATCGATCATTTAATACTGGAAACAGTCATCTGATGTTAGATTTTTTTATTATGTATTATTTCTTCAGAGGGAATATGAAAATAAGATGAGAATGTCATGTTATATATGTATGTTTAGGTCTAAGTCATCCACGCGCCCAGTGTGGATTACCCAACTTCACGCACAATCTTTGAATCTCCCTTCGAAGGCGTGTGCACCCACTAATTCCTCACGATGTTTTCCTTCACCGTAAGAGTGTCGGTTAACGTACATAATATAATTTCCAAAAATAACAATACATATAAGTACGCAGCGGGATTCAAACCTGCGCCCTCACGATCGGAGGTCAATAGTCCACGCCGTTCAGCCACTGGCGACGCTCAGTTGAGATGGCGAAAATTGTTACATCTAGTTCAACATTCGACCAAAAACGCTACCACTTATGCTTTGGGCTACAATCGAGACAAATTTAAACAATGCCAGGTGGAGTTTCTTTATGCAAGAGATAATGCACCTGATATGTTGGGCTGCGGTTTGTCAACATTGATCTATAGTACCGACCACTAAAGCTCCTATATCAGTGTTTGGGAACCAAACTAGTTTGTTTACCTTTTGATTAGGACCGTTCGGAATGTTAACAATAAATATAAACTTTGTTGAGTTGTTTTTGCAGTAGCTTTGCCAGGATTTTTTTTTTGACAAAAAGCTCTTTTTTTACAAGCAAGATCCGAAGAAATAATATAAATACTATGTACCTAAAGTACCTATTATAACTTAGGGCCCAGACTCACTTCGGGTCAATGAGCCAGCGGAGTAAGTTAGTGAGTATAATAACTCATGTGCAAAGTTACTTGTTCGTATTCGTTCTAAGTACCGGAACTCTAATAATAATCAAATATTAATAAAAATACGGTTTACCTCGCTTCATTATGAAGTAGGCTCCTAATTCAGCATTGAACCCTTACGGGCTGTTAAAGTGAGTGTGACATACTAATTGAGGTAATAGTCAAAAATTTTAGTTTGAAATCATTTCCCGTAACTTTAAAAGATTCTTCGATTTAATCATTCTTCTCAAACTGAACATTGCCTAACTAGTCTTCTTACTTAATTAAGGAAAAAATAAACGATATTTCTGTGTCTTGCAATTTAAAAAATATGTATCAAACCGTCAATGAAAAGCAATATTTAAAGAATCCGGTAACATTGTAAATATAGTTTCCGATAAAACAATATTTGGTCAATGACACTTCAGTATCAAAACAATCGCCGATTTTGCTCAGAAGGCTCGTGCCGTATGCTCTCAACCGTTACAAATTAAGCTTACTAAACAAATTGCTAGTTAATTCACACTAATTGGCACATCGATCTATGACAAGCTCACGGATAGCGTTTAGTTTGGTGATTAGACTTGGTCCATGTTTTTGGGTGTGGTTATTGTTCAATTTAGTATGGAACATGCGTATATTTTTGATTGTGTTTATATTAAATATCCTTTGTACATATTGATAGAAAATAATATTATGGGAACACATATTTATCCCTTATATATCATTAATACAAAAAAGTTTTATACAAGTTTTCTGTTTCGTCATGATTATTCCGGTGGGTCATAAGATTTTTAAAGAAAACTTCCTTTAATAACTTTTAAGTTCAATGCTTGTAGAAATTTATATATATTTCATTATGAAATGCCTTAGCAATAAAACAGGCAGGGTAAATAGCGTACCTTTAGTACGAAGAGACTCGATATTATAATTTATGGGTCATCTATCCGATGATTGAGTATTGCGATAGTTTTTTGAATTCTTTATCGTCAACCGAATGATCATCAACGCTATCAAGGCGAACGTATTACGGTGGAAAACCCGAGACAACCTTAAAATAAGTAAGGTGTACTATAGTACATTATAGGTATCGGCTTACAAATTTGTTTCATTTCTAAACCCTCATTTAAAACAAATCGAACTTACACTATTTGTAGGAACGTATCCCAATTTGTAGGTAATGTCGCAAAGGTAATATCCAAAATTTTAAAAATGTTCATCACCACAAACCTCTTTACAGAAATAATGAATATATTTCATTAACATAATCCAAAAATATACACCCATAAAATATTTGGAACTTGTCATCAACAGACACGATGAATATTCGTACTATTACTTAACTTTCGGATTACGTAAGATCCCGCCAGGTATGCTTAGGATTTAATATATGGTCGCATTCATTCGTTATAAAAAACTTTGGTCGTTCGGTGGAAAATCACATCCAATAAATATGTATAAGAAGACGCGGACGGATCGTTACTTAAATTCAGTTTTGTATAGAATATTTATAAGAATGATGACTTACAAATGGGTTTAGAATTCCGTATAAAAATTTGAATTGAACATGTTTATGCCTCAGATAAATAACTTATTCAGGGTACAAGTAAATTTTGAGGTTATAAACAGACTTATTCAGGATAGCACAAATGCAGTTATGTTAACTGCTGTATCATCTACCACATAATATTGTTAAAAATATATATTGTGATAGGCTCGGTACTGAGTCCCCTAAGTGGTCACTATAGTGCGAGATATCGAAACGTCAGAAGAGGTGTTGTAACATTTATATGTTCTGGGAAAAGAGTTCCGTAGATAATAAAGTTACTTGGTATAATATACAAAACATCTGTCATGTATAGCTGTTGAATTGGTTTCCTTAAACACTGCACCTGCCATGTTATGTTCATATGCATGGTTTCTTACAATCAATCGAGCATAGTGGAAATCCCATTCCATTAATAACGTAAAAAGTAATCCTATATTTCTACAACATTATATTTCAAACACTTTTTAACTTGCCTAGTGACTAACTTAAAACTATGCTTTTTAACTATTATGTCTTGAAATTCTTTTGCATTGTACATCAGACACAGCTGATTTCTTAAACATTGGAGTTTTGTCAACTTTGAGACATAGAGCCACGGAAAAGTAGAAACGATCACGTATAACCAGTTTTTGTTTAGTATATTTTATGAGGCTATTACGTATTTGAATCGTTTATTAATTCTAATTCAATATTATTTAATTGCGTTGACAAAACAAGTTTAAGTCTATAAACAATGTTTTATAGATTTCAATATTAAATATGTTATATACAATCCTGTGTTTATGTTAAAAAATAATACCAATTAAATGTCTGCTTGTATTATATCAGATTATTTCATCATCATCATCATTACAACCTAGAAAGTCCACTGCTGAACGAAGGCCTCCCCTAATGATTTCCACGCGGACCGATCCCTTGCAGTTGACATCCATCTGCTACCCGCCACGTTAACCAGATCATCAGTTCATCTTGTTGGGGGTCGGCCTACGCTTCGTTTTCCGTTACGCGGACGCCACTCGAGAACCTTTCCGTCCCATCGGCCATCGGTTCTACGCACTATGTGCCCTGCCCACTGCCACTTCAACTTGCTTATCCTGTGGGCTATGTCGGTCACTCTAGTTCTCCTACGGATATCTGTTTTCCGGATCTTATCGCGTAGGGAAACACCTAACATAGCCCTTTCCATAGCACGTTGAGCAACTTTAAGCCTATTTAAGAGGCCCTTAGTAAGCGACCACGTTTCACTTCCGTATGTCATAACCGGCAACACACACTGGTCAAAGACTTTCGTCTTCAGACACTGAGGTATTTTGGACGAAAAGATCTCCCTTAACTTCCCGAACGCTGCCCATCCTAATTGGATTCGACGAGAAACCTCCTGCTCGAAGTTGGACCTACCCATTTGAACTACTTGTCCCAGGTACACATATTCGTCTACAACTTCGAGTTCAAAACTTCCAACTGATATTGGTATGGGCACAAATGGATATTAGACATGACTTTCGTCTTGTCTATGTTCATTTTAAGACCCACCTGTTGCGAAGCTCTGTTAAGGGTATTGAGCATAGTACCTAAATCCTCCATGGATTCTGCCATGATTACTATATCATCGGCAAATCGAAGATGAGTGATGTACTCGCCATTGACGTTGATGCCAAGTCCTTTCCAATCGAGCAGCTTAAACATATCTTCCAACGCAGCTGTGAACAGTTTCGGAGATATAACGTCTCCCTGTCTCACTCCTCGGTGCAATTGGATAGGTTGTGTAAGCTCTTCATGTACTCGGACTGACATAGTGGCGCTCTCGTACAAACTTCTCAATACTTCGATATAGCGGTAATCGATATGGCACCGTTGGAGGGCATGAAGCTAGCCCAAGTTCGATCGAATCGAAGGCTTTCTCATAGTCCACAAACGCCAAGCATAATGGCCGATTATACTCTCCGGTCTTCTGTATAACCTGCCGCAGCGTATGTATGTGGTCTATGGTGCTGAAGCCTTTGCGGAACCCGGCTTGTTCGGGAGGCTGGAAGTCGTCAAACCTACTAGCGAGACGGTTTGTGATGACTCTAGAAAACAGCTTGTAAATGTGACTCAATAGCGTGATGGGTCTATAATTCTTCAACAAGGTTTTGTCGTCTTTTTTGAAAAAGAGCACCATCACGCCATTGCTCCACCTTTAGGCGTCATATCATCATGGATTACGGAATTAAAGAGCTTCTGAAGGGTCTTAAGCACGGGCGTGCCACCTGCTTTCAAAAGCTCTGCGGTGATTCCGTCCTCCCTGGGAGCTTTATTACTCTTGAGCTATTTCAGAGCCATCCTAATCTCGCACAAGGTGACCTCCGGGATATCCTCAGAAAGGAGTCGGGTTAACTTAGCTCTCGGGTCTTCGGCTAAGTTTAAAGCGGGAATCTGTGTAGCAGTATATAACTCGCTGTAGAACTTCTCAATCTCCCAAAATCTCTGGTTTGGATAGACTACATTTCCGCCGTCGGTCTTCAAACTAATCAGCTGGCTTTGCCCAATAGACATGTTCCCCGCAAACACCTTCGTACCTCTGTTCTATTCTATTGCCCCTTTAATACACTTTGTATTAAAGTGACGAACATCGCATCGCAAGGAACTGGATATACGTCTATTGAGCTGCCGGTATTGTGACGCATCGTCTGACGACTGCAGCTTCATCAGATTATTATATACGTTATTCAATTATTTACTCAAATTTGTTTATTTTTATGCCGAACATTTACGTTTGTTTTGATACGATCGACTTACATTAAGTATAGGTAAATTTGGAGCAACTAATACAGCTTTAAAGAGCTTAAAGAGACATCCTAATGGTTACTAGGTCTTCAATTCTAAAACCCAAGAGAGGAATTCTTTAAAAATCCACTAGTACGATCAACTTTTGCGAAACGGCATTCATTAACTCTGTGACTGCATACTGCAATCTGACAAATGGGGTGAAGTTTTAATTTGCCTTATAAGGGTTCTTATAAAATCAACATCCATCTTTGCAAATAAACGTAAATAAAGTAAAATGTGGACGCCCTTGATCTCGCTGATACTAACAAAAACATCTCAATGGAAACTCGACTGCTTATATGGCATCTGGTGCTGTCTGAATGATTAGGATTGCCAACATAATATTTTAATTTCGTATTCACGAGTGTTCCCGAAATATGGACTAGTGTCGTTCATCGACTATCAGAATCGACTCATATACGTCCCCACCAAGTTAAATGAGCTTTCCCGTGAAGGGTTTACAGGCCTTAGTCGTACACGCAGGCCCAGTGCGGATTGGCCATCTTCACGCATAACACTTGAACCTCTTCGCAGGCGAGGCAGTTTTTCTCACGAGGTTATCTTCACCGTAAGGGCATCGAATAAACTTATTTAATTTCGAAAATTCCAAAATACAATGTTCCGGCGGGATTTGTACCTGGGCCTTCCAGATCGGAAGACAACAGCCCTCACCAATGAGCCAACGACGCTCACTACTGCATACTGCAGTTGCTTGCGGCGTGATATAAAATCACAGTTATATTATTGCCTGTCACAAACACAATTATATCAAAAGAATAATCTTATAGCGCGACATATTGGTACATTTACAAATAGTAAAAAAAAGTAAATATACACAAAGAGATTTTATTCATGGGGAGTAAGTGCCCTATAAATAAAATAATGTATATACCCGGTAATTTAAATTTATTTTTATAATATCACCAACCCTATATATGCGTCCATCCGTCGACATAGAGTTTCTTTAATCGGTAATTAGATCGCTCTTAGAAAGTCCAAATGGGTATCGAAGGTAAACAAGAATAACCACGATAGGCTAAATTAATCACTGCCATGTAAGGAATGTAAAATTTTCAAAGATATCTCTGAATCCATTTGCAGTCAAACGGGCTAAGGTTATGCACGTTAGAAAACTGAATCTAGTCACAGAGCAATTCAGTCGGTTTTATTTATTTGCTTTAGCGGTTAAGTGTTGTATGTATTTATGTTTCATGGAAAGTATTTAATTTCGTTTACCATAGTAAAAGAGCACCGTAGCTAGTAATAGTAGCTGTAATAAATAATAGATACTGAGTACCACGCCGTCTAAGACGACGTAGGAAAAGTCAACAGAGATACGAGTACGATTTGTTTTGACGACCCATCTGGTGTAATGGCTGAGACGTCGGCGATTACACTAAGGGTTCCGGGTCCTGGAGATTTTTTATTTGAACTTAAATAAGAAAATTACAAAAAGTCAACTTTAACGTCCATTTTATTAACTTGTGGTAAGTGATAATTTTGACCATGATAGATGCAGTCGTGAAATAATCACCTTGCGTTACCGTTACTTGAGGCATGATTTTACCTAACTACTACCTACTAGAGTTTCCTCTTCCGAACACATACCTAGAAGAGTATAACACTCTTATTTCACGAGGCAATGTCTACTAAACTAGGCGACTCTGTATCATGCATTCATAGTATGTGTGAAAAAAACCATATGACTGTACCTATAGAAACAAAATTATTTTTATATAAATCGAGTGAGTAAGACTTGCTCTATACAGTGTATCATAATGATGATAATATCATAAAATGGAATATGCTCTGCGTGAAAACACTTATTCGCTGTGTCTTGTAAAAGTTTCGTTTATAAATTTTTCAAATTATCGTAATCTTATAAAGCTATTATCTCGAAGCAGTTTAAACTACATAAGACAATTAGCTATCTTATTTGTAAATCGGATACCAAAAGTACAAGTAACATTGAATAAGCCTAAAACCATTAAAGCACAACGTTCCGATACTTTCACTTGGATTGTTATTTTTTCCAAGACCAACTTATCGCTTAAGTAACTATCGCCCAAGAGTCCCTTAAGTCACGTCTTACCAACAATGGCTTTTTACTTGTTAGTCAAACAGCTAAAACATGTTGGGAGTTTTTCTAACTAATGGTATCATGTTTAAAAAGGCCTATACTTATCTTGGACCCAAATTAATACCAAAGAAAAAATGGGAGAGGGATAAGTCTATCCAAAAGTGATGCATACGCTTAATTGTTGTGCAGCTAGATAACATTTTAAAATTTATTAATTTGTAAGCTTTCTAAAGCCCTATTGATGACCTATGTGGTGTAAGTGGGTTTGATACCCGGGCATTATAAACATTTGTGTGAATGTGAATGAACATGTCTGTTTGTATTGGTCTGGGTGTTATTATGTATAATATTTATGTGTTTAAAAAAATATATAACTTGTTTGTCCGTTGTTTAGTACACATATTACAAGCTAAATGCTAAGTTTGGGACTAGATGACGCTGTGTGAATGTTAATGGATATTTATTTATTAAAGGTTTCTTGACATAAAGAAACTTTTTTCCTAGTTTTTACCCGAACATTATAAGGTTGGCTTCCAGACTGTTAGATTCATACACAGAGAAATTACGGCATACTGTGACTTAGTGTTTCTGTAATAAGTTAGCCACTGCCCATAGTAGACATTTTCAAGCTATTTGAAACAATAAATTGTTTTGTCTGTATCAGATATAGATCCTTTGACCTCAATGACGTATACGCCAGGTCACATTAAAATTCCACCATGTCCATAATCGCCCATACATTGGTCGAACAAATCACCGGCGCATGCGCATCTCCGGTCGCGGCCTTGACTGCGTGACTTTTGAGGCTTCTAAATGTCGGCATCGGTCGTAATTTCAAAGGCCACATCCATTAAAATCTCATAATAGAAAATAATACGTATGGTTTATATCATATGATAAGTAATATGGGGTTTCGGAAGGTATAATGTTTTTTGTATGCACAATTTAAATTTAGAAGCATGTGATAACAATAGGTATGTTTATATTAGACAAATACTAGTTGGCAGAGTATCGGTGGCTCCTTGGTGTGGACTGTTGCCTTTCGATTTGGAGATTGCAGGTTCAAATCCCGCCACGTACCAATGTCTTTTCGAATGTATATGTATTTGAGGAAACCTGCGCACGCCTACGAAGAGATTCAAGGGTTGTTCGTTAAGTCGGCCAATCCACACTGGGCATTTACAGGCTTGTACCCCTCTGTGATAGATTTTTTTTTGGGAACTAAACCCCATTAATTCCTCCGTTTTTATTGTATAGAAACATGGCAGTCATACATAGGGCAATATACCTGCAGTAGTTTGATAGGTTAATTGCTAAATAATTACAAGTTCTAACTTAGCGGTACCTCGAAACTTAAAAGGTCATAACTGTTTTATCCCTTTACATGGTCATGCTTTTATAATTTATAAGTTAAGGTTATTTATGAAACATATCATTTATACGGAACACGATTAATAAAATTTTAAGTCTTGTTTGTTAGTTTTACTGCCTTTATAATCGCAGATTCAAATTCCTTTAGAAATATACATAATAGATATTAAAGTCACATTGTGCGATTTCTTAGTTTCATTAAGATATGCAGGTTGACCTTACGAATGGGTTTGTAGAAGATTATTTGTTTAGTTGCTTAATTACTAATTTTACAAAAAAAAGCCACAAAAACGAGAAAAGTAAAATTAATTTTTAACAATAATATAATGAAGCACGGGTTTTTACGCTGTTTAGTAACATTTAGCATTTACCTAGGTATAAAACCGCCATATCTTTCTTATAATACTGATGTATTCAAGGTTGTTTTGTTTTTACAAACTTGAACATGCCGAATGCAATCGTGATTTGATACAAGTGTCAAAGTCAAGACATTCACCGATCCGGTACTGACATGTAGAACATTTTGTCTTTATTGTTAATAAATAAAAATAAAAACTGCCTTTTATTTATTATCCTATAACAATCATACATTTACAAAAACAGACCTGTTCGAACAAATGTGTTTTAAAGATTTAGGGGTAGACATACAGATAAATTATGTTATTCAAAAATTACGACCTCGGAATTTAAGTTTAGTTTGAGTATAGACTTTGGCTCAAAATCTCTGGTTCAATGAACAGACGACGTGCTAATGTAAAGAGGTTGTCCAAGTTTTGTATGTATTATTGTAGGTATTCCTATTGTTCGCAGGCCACTGTTGGACATGAGTTTGACCTAATTAGAGGAAAGAAAGAAAAACAATTTATTGACCTTTACAATAAAAAATACACAGTCGAGAAAAAACATTACATATTACTACCTACTTATTTTTTTAAATAAAACTATAAACACAAATAAAAGGTCACAGGGTTCCGTCTCAGCTTAAGCCATTGCGACGCTATAAATAAAGCGTCGCAATAGCGCCGATATTCTGACGGAAAGGATAAAGGAAGATATTTCTAGTTTTTCAATTTCTTCATACATGATGTCTTTGCCTTCTTCTGGATATAAACACGCGATACGATATGAAACGATTTAATATGTTTTATTTACATTATATCTAAAAATATTTTAACTGTAGTTCCATAATTAAATTAATCGCCGTAAATACCACGAAGACATACTAAGAACACGAAATATTCCATAAACGGCGTTACTTAAACGACTGTGGACTGCAAATTGTACAATTTTGTTAATGAATTTTAAATATTCGCTGCCAGTCGCTCTGATGGCGTAAGGTTTAATGTTAGCATGATATGTGCTAGCTTTAATGTTAAAGTAATTCTAATGAACTTCAGAATTGAAGCAAAGACAACATTTGATCATTAAAAGGTCAAATAACGAATACAACTCACGACCATTTACTTAGAGATGCATTATTTATGAATTTTAATGAGGTACACTTTTTGCGTGTATTTTTCTGTATTAACAAATTGTAAAGAACAAAATTTGTTTTAATAATGTCTTAAATTAGTCTAATCAAATATTTATCTCGAGTACTTCCGTGTTTAAGAAAAGCATGCTATTGGTCTATGTCACTGTGGTTCTTAACATCCACTTAATTTGAGGTTCAATTTTATTGATCAATTATTTAGAAGTAGTGAATGAAAAGAGCGTCGGTGGCTCAGTGGTGTGGACTGTCGCCTTCCTACCGGGAGGGCTGAGGTTCAAATCCCGACACGTACCAATGTATTTTCGAATTTTCGAAAAATATATGTACGTTATCCGACGCTCTTACGGTGAAGGAAAACATCGTGAGGAAACCTTCATGCACGCCTGCGAAGAGATTCGAAGGTTGTGTGTGAAGTCGTCCAATCCGCACTGGGCCCGCGTGGACGACTAAGGCCTAATCACCCTATACGGGTAGGCTCGTGCCCCTCGGTGGGGACGTTTAATGAGCTGATGATGATGAGTGAATGAAATCCCTGCTTTTGTTTTCGTTACATTTGTTATTGAAAAATTTCACAATTTATTTTGATTTAAAAAAATTTTTAGGATTCTTCGTAACTTCGAGCCGTAGCGTACCATCGAAAATAATTTCGTTTAAATTTTACACACTTTCTTACTAAAAATAAATCTAGATAATAATCTACTAAATGTTACGGTTCATGGCCAAGATTACCCGATTAGTTGCGCCTAGTAAACTTGGTTTGTCACATAACCGACTTGAAGAAAAAGCTAGTTTTTTAGCTAACACCCGTGAAATTTACAATCGATTTGTAGCTTATTTTAACTTAACCTCATCTGAACTTTATGTTTTATAATCTTTACACTTCAGTGAGTTCATATTTTATGACATTAAAAAAGATGTCTCGGTCATGGACGTATAAAATTATACGGACGTAGTTTTCTGACAACAGAATTGTGTCAAAATTCGGCCACTTATATAGAAAACCAAAAAATGTAAAGACGCGCAATTGTCAACAGAGCCATAGAATATGATAGAAAATAAATAAAAAAGAGCATGGCGTGTGTTTTGAAAACCGCAACGACCAAAGGAAAACAATCTATGTAGATATTAAGTATCCTAAGTAAATGAACAATTCGATTAAGTACATATTCTTAGTTTATAACACTAAAACCAGTATTTAAAAAAAAATGACAAAATTACATCATACACAGCAGCTGTCATTTCGGGGACACATTTTATGTATAATTTATTGTCAGTCCGTCCTTATATTTTTTTAATAAGTCCATGGTCCTGGCACGGTTTGCAGTTGACGGTCTTGGACCCAAATTTGTGTCGGATTTATTTTATCGTATAGTATAGTATCAAGATAAAAAAGACGAATCCGTAATAGTAAAACACATTATTTTTAGTGAGATACAACATAAAAGCTTAATAAATACATTTTATGAAAATAAATTCTCTGTATTAAATACACTATGATAATCGGATTAACGCTTGATGGAGTTGACGTTGTATTGTTTCTAAAGAAAATCTTTAGTATCATTTTTATATTTATAAAATTAGTCAGCAATCAATAGAACTGTCCATCTGCTGCTAAGTGATAACTGTCGCCCATAATACTCTTACTAAATAACCACATAAAAGGGACCACAAACTACTGCTAACTTGTTGTAACGTAAATATAATAAGGTCACAGTATCCAGTAACTGCATGTCTAGCCATTTAGCCTGGAAAACAGCAATACTAAAAAAGCATTACTGTAATGGCAAGGAGAATAGGTGAGATTGAGGTAGATAAGCAGATAACTTTGCACATGAACTTCCTTGAGCAAAATACTTTCGAGAAAATATATCAGTTACTGATGTCAATCAGAGCCAATTCCGTTAATTTAATTTTGGCGCACTTGACATTACGATGCCATTACGACACTTTCAATCCAACTATAAATTTGGTATAATAATAGTACATCTTAAATGTTAATGATAATTGTATCTACAACAGTTTTATTCAAGGATAAAAACATCCTTATGAAAAAGTTTACTGTACAATAGATGTATGGTCTGGCATATAATGTTTCAATTACAAAATCTTTGTAAATAAATTATTGTAATCTTACATGGTATATGACAAAAATTATAGACAAAGGTTGCAGATAACCAATGGTAAATAGTTAAGAGTGACTATCGAGTTTCTTGCCGGCTTTTCTCGACAATCCTACTTATTCCAAAACAGTCGTATAGTTATAAAAATAAAATAATTACAATTGACGATTCAAAAGTACTTGTAAAAATATATTTGAGTAAATATATTTTGAATTGAGTTTTTAATTTTAACTAAAATAATAATAACTAATAATAACAGAACTAATGAGTGAATGATATACAGTGAAGTAAACTTGAGTCAATAAAGATTTAATTGGTACAATAAAAACCTGGAGGAATTGTGGTCTAGGATACTTACACCGATGTGGCTTCATTCATCACACATTGTACATACTTTCCGGCTCGCGAGCATCAATAAAAATGATTTTCACATGAATGAACATGTTTGGTATCGGATCTCATTTTACGTTAACAACACTAACCATAAATCGTTGGAAAACTATCTCCAATGACAGCGCAATGTCCACACATAATTACCCAGTGTGTTACGGAATGCAATAGTACAGTTACGGTTAATTTGAATAATTGAACACACAATGTTAGTTCGAATACGCTTCTTCCATAACGCTTAGTTTTCAGTGTTTTACAGTTATACATCACCCGTCTACTGAACACAATGTCCGCAAACTCCATATGATGAAGTGTAAATTGCGTAATAATAGTATAAAATTCATATTGCAAGATATTTTATACTCATTTTATTCTAAAAATCAAAAGTGCAGTTATTAACTATTTGACGCCTTAAAGCGTCACAAACAATAGATTTTCCATTGTGTCTGGACTCCGCGTTTAACAGGTTAGTTCGTTTTAAATTGTTAGTTATAACATAATTTAGTATGGTTTTACCTGACGTACTCGTATGTAGGTTATATTATATATCTGTACATCCATCGCATTATGCGCAAAGCCCGCTAGTGTATTCCCCGATCACTTTAATCTGAACATCTTCAAGGCAAGAGTGAACAGGTTGTCATAGATAGACATGATCCATCTTCAGCTGCATCATCGCTTAACATCAGGTTAGATGACGGCCAAATATCTAACTCAATAAACATTTAAAAAAGCAGCAGCACCATGCAAATTCATACAAATTAGTGTCCGACCGAAGGTCTATTTTCGGCCGAAGCGAAGCCGATTAATCGGCAACTCCACAATCTTCGGCAGAAGCCGAAGCCGAAGGTTTATAAGCTCTTAGTAATTTTGTTCAATATTGTCTACAAGCTACAATTAATGTTATAGAATATTTCAAAACTTCAATATATTGACTGTCTCATATGGAATGGGTTCAAAGATGATAAAAAAAGTTTGTGATTTATTCGTAAAAAATAAATTTATTTATTAAGTTATTTATAAATCACAATCAGACCACTCAATCAGTCTTTGTTTACTCGACAAAGCCGAAACTAGACTAATAAGTAAAATGAACAAACACCAATTTCTTAATAAATAATTAAATGTTGGTCAATTAAATGCTGTCTCTCAGTCTTTCGTAACAGTTCGTTCGATCCCGACGGTTGCTCGGATCTTCGGCGAAACCTTCGGCTTCGGGGGTTTTGGGCCGAAGCCGAAGGTTTCGCCTTTTGGCCGAAGGTGGCCGAAGCCGAAGCCGAAGCTTCGGTCGGACACTATGACAAATGCAACTGCAACTGGTCCCTGTCGAAGGTGTGACAGATGTCATTTACAACCGGGCAGGTAGGAACTTCATTGTTATCTTTATCATAAAAACTAAACATACCACATTAATGTCACTCTGTCTCCAAGCCAATACGAGTATGCATATTGCTAGTATAAAAATCGCGTGCGTACAAACCATACTTGTACTTATGGCAAACGGCGAACTTTTACCCAGTTTCAGAAAGTTATCATGCTAATTGGCACCATTTCAGTGTTGGTGTTAATTTTATGTTACACTTACTACGTGAAAAGAACACCTGGTATGGATTATCGTTCAGGTTTTTGGTTCGTCAAAGGGAAACAATTATTCTTCCTTTCTTCTCGAGCTTAAGGCTCGATGGGAATAATCGCGCATGTCAAGCAACTGTCAAAATGGATGGATGACCTTAAAATATAATACTGAGTGTTTGGAAGGCACAGGTTTGGCTCCTGGCTACGATTTAAACAAAACTTGCTAGTGATCATTTGGATCACGTGGCTTAATTATAAGGCTATATTACGGCCTATAACCATGATGTGCAGTAAACATGATGATGACCTGAACAATGTTGTAAAAAAGTATGGATTCGTGATATGCTCACAAAACAATCGAAAAAAGTGTTCCGAATGCAGTGACAGCACATATTTCGAATGAGCTAACATTTACCTAAACAAAAGAGTGCAAACTGTACTTTATTCGGCGGTACGTTTTTGAGGCACGGATGGCGTATCTACCTTTATATATACAGAATAATATCATTGGACCTGAAGTAAACATTTATAAGCTGGTAGATTCAATAGCTTAAAATTAGGTAGGACAAAGTGATTTTTGATGTTATATATTTTGATCAGGTGCTTACCACAGACATACATTAGCGGTTTCAGCACGATTTACGTAAAACAGTGACAGAGTCATTTCCATTTTATATCCCAAGGTCGTGGTTTCACGGTCCCATGATGATACCATCGCTTTGAAGTAGCCCAAGGATGTTTTGCAATAACGTACATACTTTTGTATGATAATCATAATATAAGCAGCTCTTGTGAATGATTCAAGTAATCTTAAAACACACTAAGCACCAACAGAGTTGTTCGATTGATTAATAGTAAATTATTTACTCAACGCACTAATAGATTTTGCTGTGCGCAATTAAAACTCACTAGTATAATTTATGATATATATTTATGATTAGTACTCATTATGATATTATTAGGAAAACTTGACTTATATTTTCGTAAGATAAGTTTCATGTGTAGGTACTAAAGGTTACTTCTGTTAGTTGAAATTTAACGAGATATCCCTTTTTGTATTGTTTTTATTAACCATCTTAAACCTCACCGTAAAATGCAATTCATTTTACGTTACACTAAGCAACTATTAATTTACCCAAGTTAATATTTATATTAGTTATTTTAAAAATCCTGGCAATACAAACCATTATGATTTTTGGGAAATTTATAAAAAAAATGTTACAATGCTATGGTAGTTAAATAAAATAAAGAAAAACTGAAATGTAACTTTTTGTTGTTTCTTGTAGAGTAATGTTACCTGATTTTTTCGTAAATAGAGCCTCAAATTGATGAATATAGATATTGATAATATATGAAATATAGGTACTAAAGCAGCCATAGAGAATCCATTAAACCATGTAAGTATATACTTCACAGAATAAGCGTAGTTTTCAGATTAAATGTTCTTTGAATTAGGCGTTGAGTGTTAACTGATTCTCACCTTTGACCATTCAAGGCTATGTTTTGTAACAAAATAAAGACGCACTGTCCGCGTTTTGTGCCATGGTTATCATTGTTAATGTTTGTAAAACAAAATTATAAACCTAAAGCAGTGTAAATACAACATGTTTTCTTATTGCTAGAAAAAAACACCTTATCTAGTTGTAAGCTAGACATTCCAATGTGAACTTTCGCCGAAAGGTTGCTGGTATTTGAAAATTAAAATCAACTATATGTTTTTATTCAAAATTATACCGGACGGTCAGGACACTCATCTGCTGGTAAGTCTTACTATGACAAACCGGCCCTGAAAGAAGCCAATAATTGATAAACAGTTACTATTGTCCATCAACGCCGCACTTGCCCTTCAAAAGATGTTAGGTCATATATACCCGGTGATTTAGTAAAATTCTCTACATGAGAGAACTGTAGCTAGTAAACACAGAAGTGCAAAACACTTCTATTTTACGGGACGATATCTGGCTCTGCGATAGTACCTACCTAGACGACTCAGTACCGAGTCTACCACCCAATAAAAACAAATAAACTATTTTATGGACTAGGAAATGAAGCTTAATTTAGCAAAGAAGAATTTAATTTATAAATCAAATAGCACGACACAAGGTCCATTATTTTCCATAGTTACACGAGATGTTGCCTGTGAAAGTTCCTGCAGTAAAACATTATAGGGTGAGGATGATAAGAATTCCTTTTTCCTAAAAGCCCATTTTATATGGAAATACATTGTTTTATAACCCACGACAATGAGAATACCCACTACAAGAATTACCGTTAAAAGGTTTCTGACTGTAAATTCCAAGCTGGACAAATGTGTAGCAGGTGCCAAATCCTCGTTCGCTATTCGGTTCACCACGAGCTATTATATAAACAACTTGAAATATATTCCATTTGGAAACGATTAATTATTTTCTCCTATAATAGTTACGATCCAATGCATTCGTAATGTTTTATTTGATTAATTCATCATTAGCATTATCTATAGCTGTCACTAAATGACATAACAAAATCGAATGATTCTTAAATTGAAATATAGTGTATTTGCATAGTTTGGCGGTTATGGATCATCATTGCTGACTAATATGATGACCCATTTGGTGTAGCGGTTGAGACGTCGCAGCTGCTACACCAAGAGTTCCGGGTTCAATCCCCGGGCAATTCAATAGTAAGAGAAAATGTCACCAACAAAGCTGAAAATGTTCAAACTCTTGCAATACCATTTCACCCGCATAAAAATAAGGCAACGGGAATAGAAGGAATTCTATTACATCGTATCAGATCACATAACAAAACGTAATTTGACAACGTTTGAAATATTGCTCGAAGGCATTCCGTTACGTTGTTGACAAACATAATGATACTTAATGATACGCTTTGTCAATCCACTTTGTTTGGTTATTTAATTGGCCATTGTTTCGAAGGTCGTCAAATGGAGGCGAAAGTAAAGTTTTGTTTTTTACACTTTCTAGCAAAGTTATTGGGTTTCAATTACGTGTGACATCAAGAATAATGGGAATCGGCTGTGTTATTGTTTGGCGATTTCTTTGCTGCGTGATAGCCATTAAATCGTAATCAACAGGTGATAATCGATGGAAAATAAATTGCCTGTTGTTAACAATAAATACCATAATCTAACATAACTACTACTAGGTGGTAGACAAACTGAATAGTCTAGGTGGGTACCACCGCAGTGCTAGATGCCGTCCCGTGAAACAGTAGTGTAATGCTTTTGTGTTTCGGGATGAGGGCACTGCAGCTAGTAAAATTACCGGTATAAGTTACCTAACATCTGTCTCTCTGATGTCGAGCGCAGTACGGCTTTGACGGAGGATAATATGACTGTCTAGTTGTTGGTTTCAGTCAAGAGTATCACTTACCATCAGGTCTTGTCATCAGTCTCTTGTCCGTCATATACATTAATTCATAAATAAAGAAATCAGAAATAGTAATGCTATGTACTTCTGGTTTTGGGAAGAGGCCACTACAGTAAGTGAAGGTACTGGTTTTAATGACATGAAATCTGTTTTGGGAAACCAAAAAATGCAAGTTAATCACGTGTTGGCACGTGATTCCCGTGAAGATCAATTTACCTTTGAGATCAGATGATAAATAATTGTTGTCCACACGATTGTTTCTTTAAATTAACGCTCATAGAAACATCTTATTTTCCTGTATAGTATTTATTTGTTCTTCTGATCGGGTAAAGAACTTTTACCTTTTTAAATCTAAAAAGTATATAGTCTTTTTTGTTACGAAGTGAACAGGACGGTCAGGATGTTCACCTGATGGTAAGTCTTACGCCTGACCGTCATGGTCATTTTTCAATTGCGACATTGAAGGAGACCAACAACTGATGAATAGTTGTTAATCTCCATCAATGCCGCACTACCCCTAACAGATATTAGGTCTCTTATACCCGGTAATTCACTAGCTTCCCTCATTCTGAAACACAAAAGTGCATAGCACTCTTATTTGACGGAACGACATCTGGCACTGTGTTGGTACCTACTATATGATTCAGAATCGAGTCTCCCACCAAGGAAAATATTTTTCCCAATAGCATGAAAAGTGTATATTTTTGCTTGTTATGATTATCTTATACACAGTAAATTATTTAATTTTTTTGTTACCAATTCATATTGAAGAGAACTCGGTAACGTATAGATAATCGAAAAATATTATCTTGGGTTTCTCAGTGCTTCGGGGCCAAATAAAGCCATAAGTTCTGGCTACTGAGAGCTATCTGCGTTCGCCAATTGCCCGGTGAGGCTGTAAAGGCCATCTGCGGCCAACAGAAGTATACAGCTTGAAAAAAAGTCCTGGCTACTACCAAGTGATAATAGTGCATACTATATCCTGTACAATATTTCCTACTACCGTATGGTGACTTGTTAAAATGTAATGACATGTTATGTTATGACAGACTATAGTCAAAATTCGATAATTAGTGCCCTTGGTCTGAGTTTGAAGTGAAATCGAACAAACTTTATTTTATCACATTTTTCTTATCCGAAACATTCCACACAACACAAGAATTATAATAATCTGGCCATTTGTAAAACATGAACGAACTCAGAAAACTCTCGCTTTCGGCTGACAGTGAAAAAATATCATCTTTCTTAAAAAAATCATATGAAACAGTGTTTCATGCTTGAGAAGGAAATTAATCCAACTCGCGTTTATAAGTCTAACACATATATGAGTAATTGGGGCCATATATTATGATCAAATGATTAAAAACGATGTAATGTAAGAACAAGACTCGTACAAATTCAATTTTTTTATTGCATGTCACATTACATATATAGGATGGTACATATAGAGGTTTCCCAGTAGATATACATGTGGCGCCCTGCAAGGGCATAGCAAATTGATGGGAGGTCTAACTAGATTTTTTAATAACTATTATATTATGGTGTAGGAATATGTTTTCTAGATGGTTTGATTATGTAGTGGTTTTACTTAAATAATAACTTTAATATGGTACATATTTGACTATTAAAAAAATTTCCTTAAGGGAATAAAAACTTTTGTTATTTATATTCCCTTAAGGAGTTTTTTGATGACTGGGTGGATATTCTAATTGTGCTATGACTTAAATGCAACCTCTTTAGGTATGTTTTGTAGCTCCTCTTTCACATTATACATGTTATTTTAAATAACGTTAATTTTGTTGCATAGAAAATAATTGTGGTTAAATATTAAGTACCAAAAATACAAGAAAGAATGAAAATTATTGGTCCTTATACCAGTGACGATTCCTCTTAACAAGTTATTAACTGTGATATTCGTTTGAACAAGTGTTCTAAAAGCAAAAGTAGCTGCATACAATTAAAAGATTGCTTTATAAGTTAATAAATTATTAAACATTATGAAATTAATTATGCAAAACATAACTGTAGTAGACGTCTTTAGCTGTTCATAAAAGACCAACCTACGGTATCAATGAAAATCTTAGAATCAAAATTTTCTTTAACAAATTGTACATGGAAAGCAGCTATTTCTCCATCGAGAGTGCACTTATAAATTATAATATGACAACAGTGACGTTTGGAAAGTCTATCGACATCGGATGCTAATTGCCATCGAGATAGGTAATAGAGGCCAATGTAAAAATCTTTATATCGATTTATAGAAAATCCGATTCGTCTCGATGTGTTGCGGGGAAAGCGGTCTTCGGTTTCTGTTATGATATACGTTAGTGTATGCGATTTGTGCATTGTTTTCTCATTGAAACTTTGGAATACTTGTACGTTACATAACATTTTTTTGATACTTATTCATATAACAAATATTGAGCGCACATCAATCAAATGCAAAAAAATACCTCAATTCTGGGGAATAAATACCGAATCTGTTATGTTAAAATTACAATATAAAAAAGTAGCAAAAAAATTAAGTCCATCATTTTTTTATTTAATTTAAGTTACGTAATTTATTTCTCAATAATATTTTTATATTATATTTAAACTGGTGTATTAGTATTTTTTGGCTAGAGTATGTATTATCAGTATCACGAATATTACTTATAATTAATTAAATGTTTACTGAAAGGCTCACCTGCTCGTACATTTTACTTGACCGTTAACGAAGGACTAGCGACCTAAAAACACGCATTATGCTTTACTACTAGTTTCATTATCTGCGAGTATTAAGTCATAAATTTTCTTACATGTATTGTAATAAGTATTACTAACGTACATTGGTAATAAAAGCTACCTTATAAATAATAGCATAAGTGACCATTTTTTATATGGCGAAGATTTAAATAAACATTTTGCACGTATTGGGAATCAATAAAGCACACACCTTGTTATTGTTGATTATGTCACATTATGGTGTAGATAATAATAATTTATTTGATGTAAACTTATGGAAAAAAGTTAAATTATGTAAGATAGGAAAAAATCCCAATTCATTGTTAGTTTCCATTCAAATTTTTTGACCCTTTTAATCCATTTAATTATTGCGATGAATAAATTTCAAAAGTCAATGGTTCAGAAGTCATTTACACCGTTGATAACGATGAAACTTCAGTAATGACGAACAGCGGAAACATTACGTGATCACCATAAAACTTTCCATCGATTGGGAATCGTAACAAGAAATGTCACAATCGATGTTGACCAATCGTCTATCCATGAAAACCGAAGCTAATTATATTTTCCACTCCGAAACCTCAATGGAGACGTTCCGAAAAATTGGCCATACGGGACCGAAGTCGGCCAACGCAATCGTCATACGAAATTGCTCCTTATTGTCACTGAAAGTATTTACGACGTGAATCGAAATGGTGTGCACATTTGATATTATTACCCCACATTAGAGGAGGCACATTAGGTAACCTATTGCAGTATTATTTTGTAAAAAGCTAAATTGCTATGTGGGACTTCGCGATCGGCGGGCGTAGGTGATACGGCTATTGCAGATAGTGTTACGCAATATAAATACGTGACATTTTACTCACAAATATGTAATTTACTAGAACGTTCTACGTATCAATAAGGAAGTGTCACAATGTTAATGGATAACGCAATAATAGACAAATGGTCATTTGAATGTTAGCAAATTGGACATACTAGATTTCTTAGAAAAACATTTACTAGACTCTACATTAACGTAGGTCTTTATGAGTTCGCATCAATTCAAAATTAGAAAAAATTATTAGAAGCTTTAGCTAGATGATTTCAATCTTTATTTCCAATAAGTAACCGTCGTTTCGCAAATCATGGTCCAGTGAAATCTGATTTTTTATTTTTGGGTATATGTTCTCATTTATTTCTTCGAAAAAGGATATAATTGATCTTAATATTTCTCGGAACCCATGTACGCTCTCATTAACCTATATTTATTTTCTTTGCAGGTGTAAATAAAGGCGCAAACCTGTCAGC
Organism: Leucinodes orbonalis; assembly: GCA_019425675.1. Lineage (NCBI taxonomy): Eukaryota > Metazoa > Arthropoda > Insecta > Lepidoptera > Crambidae > Leucinodes > Leucinodes orbonalis. The sequence continues at coordinate 245,556 of PQWD01007880.1, read as the reverse complement.
TGTGCGGAGTATTAACCCAGTCCTGGCCGGAAACATTATGCCATATACAACCGGCACTATCTAACCGGACCTGCCTCGCATTGCAAGTGGAAGCCCCGTTAATTATGCCAGGTTATTAGCACAAGTAATGATGGAAGAGGTGACGCCCAGACCCAGTGTCGAGTACATCCCTCCATTACCCCCGAAAGTGAAGCAGCGGGGATCGACGACCTTACAAATAACCAACGACGATGTGGTAAACGGGTTTGACGTGCCACGCTCTAATATGGAATCTCTAAGTTCGATGCACTCTCTCGTCCTTAATTCTAAGAGTCCATCTGCAACGGTATTCATAGCGGCTACCCAGCCAGAGCGACCCGTGAATACGGCTGGTACGGACGCACCGAACGTCCACATGTCGTCACTATACGAATCAATACGGATGCGGATAAACCGAAGGCCCCCAAAATTTCCAGCGTCCACCTCAAGAGCGACATTTTGAAGGCTTCAAAATTACCGAAAGGAAAAACAATAGCTTAGTCAGAATCAACGTAGACGAGTCGCGACCGAAAATTATTGATAACGAAGACTTAACGAAGAGCGATAAACCACCTTATATATTGCAATTCATTCGTGAATTCAATGACTAACATGGTCATGTCTAGCGGGCAATGCTCGCCTAGCGATACGCTAGACTCGGGGACGTGCAGCGACCTTGACGGCACGCCGCCGCCGCTCCCTAAGAAGAAAAGTTTTAAATCGAACTCAAAAAAAGTTTCAGTGACCGTTATCAATTCAAGAAACGGGAGCAGCCAAAGTGAACTGGATTTCGAAGACAACGATTCAAACATATCATGCGATTCGCTCAACAGTAGCGAGCTGAACGGAAGCGTGCACGCGGATGAAAGTCATAGCGAGTTCACAGGCAAAAAAGAAAAAAAACATAGTGCCGAGGCACCTGTAGCACCGGAGATGCCCACGTTTGTTGCAAAAGCGAACAATAACGCAGACGGCTTTCTACCGAAAGGCCTCCTGCAAGACATTAGAGACCGTTCAGCAAAACTCAATACGGTCGAAACTAGCGAGCCTGAACCGTCCGAGGAAACGAACCAGAATATTAATGAAAATGCTAATATATCAAAGGAAAGCGCACAGCTCACGTCTTTCAAGCTTGTTGCGCAGTTAAACGGTGGCTTGAAGAAAGATGAGGACAGGGAACCGTCTCCGAGCAAAACCCCCCTAATAACCGAAAGCACGTACGAGGAAGACAGAAACAAGACAAGTTGAAGCAGGAAAAAATGTGTTACAGCAGCCATTACTTCGACACAGATAAGTACTATGACTTTCATTTGAACGAGAAACAGTTTGACGATGTGAAACCTGTGAGTGTTAGTGTGCGTGCTAAAAGTGAGGATAACGAAATGGAATACTTTGCCGGAATCAAGGATTACAAGATGGAGGAGCCGCCCTCTACGATAAGAAGCTCAAAGGCACCATACGCGGTGTAAAGAACCGCGTAAGGCCGGCATAGCAACGTTCCTCCAAATGCAGAGCACGACAAAGGTAATTGTGATTATTTTACTTTTTAATTTTGCTGGCCAGTTTTTGTGGTCGTTACACACGCACTGGTTTTAGAGGTCGCAGTTAAACGTATTCGAAAGTGTAACGCTACGTGCAGACTGGCTTTATTAACATTCTTATTTTGAATATGACGTTGGCGGTTGATATTATTGAGTATTGAACCTTCACGGGCGGTTGGCGTGAACAATACTCCTTAGGAACAGGGTGGCGAAGTACAAGTCAAACAATCGACACGGGCTGCTTAATTACATTCAGAATTATGAACGGACGTATGCCGTAAGAGTCGCGGTCTGTAAATTTAAACGCCAAACAACAATGCCAATTGTCATTTTAATAAGACATTGTCGTTTGGTTTTTTTTTGCTGGAAATGCGTGTTTATATAATTTTCAAACAATGCAGCACAGGTGAGGTACTAATTGTCAACGTTTAATGTAATGACGTGTTCTAGATTAGAAAAATATTGTTCCATTTAATTTGAAAATAAGTTAATTTATATTTCTTATTGTGTTTTCGGAATATAGCATGCGAAAGTAAGAAAATAGTGTATTTAACTGGATCCTGTATATACCGAAACCCTCGAAAACCCAGCTGTTGACTAAAATGATGATGATGATGAAACAAACATCCTAAAATATACATATCATGCTACCTGTGTGAAAACTAATCCATGACTTAATCGTGTTAAAGACACACTATATCGATTTAGTTATGAAGCTACAAAATAATACTGAGTAGGATTTTTAACTACTGTTTTTTTACTATTGAATATGCATAAAACACCGCATGTCGATCTTTCAAAGTGTCTTAGGAGAATTAATCGTTCTGACACAAAAAGTAAATATGATTTGTTACCGTACACTCTCGGTAGGTTACCCACTTATTAAAAGGTCAGTGGTACAAAAATTAATAACTGTTAATATCATATTTTGAACATAAAGTTTTGTTTTTTACGGACAGTTTGTTTTCGTAGCATGACTAGAATACAAAGAAATACGAAGAGGGAATATATATGAATGTAGGTAAACATTTTCTGCATACAAAACACAAAAATGCTTACGGGTTTTTTTACAGATAAAATTTACACTTATATCCTTGAAGGCATAAAATACATATTGAAATTTACTTTTCCTTATTGGTGCCAAATTTATCGGCTCAAAACACAAGAAATGTGTTTAACTTGATTTGTTAGACCCATTATAAAATCTTATCAGAATACAAAAGAAGGTGAATATATTATCAATCAACCAGCTTATAATCCTATTAAATAGAATAAAATAAATAGGATGACTATAGAAGACTGAATTGGATTCTACCTCGCGTCCAATTAGTTAATTATAATTAAAAATGTAGTTTCTTCTTAAAATTGTCGCCTAGTTAACTTCGCAAACTATTAAGAGATCTTCCGCTTTTCTAACCGGCCTATTAGTGCTTAATGGCATTTCCTCCAAAGTCCCACGTGCATAAAAGTATGTCGGAAGCCATCTGAAGTTTTCTACCATTCAGAGACGCCGTTGATAGAAAGCAAGTGATGGGAAAAACTTCTTGACACAGCGTTGTTAACTACCTATACATTGTGTTGAGTTGTGGAAAATTTAATAAAAAATATGCACTTAGACGATTTCCTCAGATTTGTCTACAAAAGTAATGTTCTATTTTCAAATATTTCGTTTAGAACAAACGTCTTGTTTCTATAGAAGAAAAAATTGGCCAAGCGCGAGTCGGATTCGGCCGTGGAGGGTTCCGCAGCAGCAAGTAATATAAAATAAAATAATATTTATTTACTTAGGCACCTACTACAGCTTTAATATGAAAAATAGTGGTTCACTGTTTATGACGTATAAAAAAAACTACACACCAGAAATCGTTCAAACTAAATTTCGTTGTTAGATTTTATGGTAATGTACATGATATATATTTTTTTGTATTTATCAACCCCATAGTTTAGAAATTAGAGGGAGAGACACTTCCAGAGTTGATTTTTTTCAACTTTGGAGAGACACTTTCTCTCGCGCAAACTATTTATTTATAAAAAAATTATATGAGAATCCACGATATCATTTTTGAAGCTTTACACATTGATACCCCACACGTGGGGGTACGATGAAAAAAAAATTTTTGAGTTTCAGTTCAATGTATGGGGAACCCCAATATATATTAAATTTTTTCAAGTCTCTGGACCAACCCTAATAGCGGTTTACAGAATACATATATTTACAAAATTTGAATAGTGTGGTATTTATAGTTCCGGAGAAAAAAGGGGTTGTGTTATCCGGACGGACAGACAGACAGACTTGAAGAATCTATAAGGGTTCCGTTTTTTTGCCATTTGGCTACGGAACCCTAAAAACCGATGTTAATGGAACTACTCTCGTATTTTTTAAAATTAAATAGGTAAGCGTTTGACTAATTGTCTGGCTTTAAACATCGACGATGTCTAGGATGAAGCACGCTGATCTAGAGAAAACTTATTTACACGTACTTATTTACGTATACTTAGAAAAAATACATAAGCTGACAAATAACTCCACAGTTTCGCAGTGCGAATAATAAATGTTGATTCAAAGCGCCTTAGTACGATTCTCGGTATTTCAACGATATATGGATGTCGCGTCACCGTCTGCCTGGTTGACCGATGAAAGAAAGGACTTGGTGGAACCTTTTAGTTCTCGCTTCAAGGCTTTTATTATACAAAGATAACCTTTTAAATGTAAATGCCTTTAATTATTTTTTTTTAAATATTTTAGTCACAATCATTATCAGCTTATTAAACGTCCCCACCGAGGGGCACGAGCCTACCCGTATAGGGTAATTAGGCCTTAGTCGTCCACGCGGGCCCAGTGCGGGTTCGCCGACTTCACGCACAACGTTTGAATCTCTTCGCAGGCGTGCGCAGGTTTCCTCGCGATGTTTTTCCTTCACCGTTAGAGCGTCGGATAACGTACATATATTTTCGAAAACTAGAAAACACATAGGTACGTGTCGGGATTTGAACCTCAGCCCTCCCGGTAGGACGGCGACAGTCCACACCATTGAGCCACCGACGCTCTTAGATTCAGTTACAATAAATTTTATTAAATCCAAACAAAACATTGTCAAATTAATAAATCTCTATATACAATTTCAACCTTTATAATATAAAACGATACAAATAAACGTATACTTATATCAAAAATAAATGCGAATCTTGTTAAAATGAGCGTAACGAACGCATTGCTTCACGGCTCACGCATTCTATCATCGGCGCTCTCAGACAGATAACCTGCATTTTTCATTTTTTATCCAACATAGCTATTAATAACTAATAGTAATAATCAACGTGTGATGAGCTGTACGTGACCATTAGTTAACTCAACTAGAATTATCTACTATATTTGACAACGTTGCGTTTTGTTGACATTTGGACGTTGTAATACGTTTATAGCAGCTTAATTAGCAAATATGTTTATTTCATAATGTAAATACATAATAATAGTGATTTCAATAAGAATAAACGGCCCCTGTGCTACAAGCTTCGGCATTTCCAAAAAAATATATTTATAAAATAAATTAACTGGCTAACAATTATAAAAAAAATATATAGGTATTTACATCATCGTGGCTTCAAAATTTAGTAAATAAATATATCTACTGCCATTCACACAGCGCCATCTAGCCCCAAGTTAAGTATGAAGCCTGTATTATGGGTACGAAACAACGGATAAACATACTTATATACATTTTTTTTTGTAAATACATACATATTATGCATAGAAAACACCCAGACCATTACAAATAGACATGCTCATGCACACAAATGTTTGTACTGCCCGGGGATCGAACCCGGAACTCTTGGTGTTGCAGTCGACGTCTCAACCGCTCAAAATTCGTCGTCAAATTGCACAGTGACTTTCATAATGAAACCATGCAGGATTTGAACCCGCGATCCTCGGATAATGCGGCGATATAAATCCAACGCTGTGACTACTAGACCACGCAGGCAGGTAGAACTTATTAACTATTGAATATATAATGACGTGACATTGCATATTTAGATTGCATCTATCAGCAAAACTCGAAGAATGCTGTAGATGCAGACGTAAATGGTTATTGAAATGTATTCATGTAGGCAGTTTTTTGTCAAGGCAAACCAGCTCAAAGGTCGTATTGATATATAATGTGCCCTTTGCATTCAGTATAGGCGAACGTTTCCGGATTCTCTATGTTCTATGTTAGTTGGTTTCCGCACTTAGTCCGTGCAGTGGACCATTGTGCGTGAGTCATGGCCTGCTGGTAACTCCAGCCAGCCCACCTCCCAAAAGCAGATTAGTCTCCCGGTCTCCTCAGGGCGTCCGCAAGTGTTACTTGTGAGCCGATAGTTTCTTTGCGGATCTGGGCTACACCTGTGCAACTCAGGAGCAGTGGCGTGCACTCCATACATGCAAACAAGCAGTGCATACCCTGTGCTTCCACACAACCCGGAAATTTGCCAACATATGAAATGGTTTCCACTTATTTGCCCATTTTCCTCTACAGATTTGAAACCTTAGACGATTTGCTGTCATCAAAAGCACTTAATTTGACAAAAAAAAATTATTGTTTTTGCGATTAGTCACTCACTTTGCATACTTCTAATCTTTGTGCACGCCACTGCTAAGGAGCACATGCGCCACCGTTTCCCCCTCATCCATGCACGCTCTGCGCAGAGGAATTCGGACTTCCGGATTCTCTTTCCGATTGTGACCATATCAATTGGTATTGGTATATGGTGGTTCCTGAGACTCGCACTTGGACTAAGTTTATTTTGGTTAAAGCATAGGTTTGTAGTAGAGGGTTTAAAGTATGAATTTCGTCTTCAAATTTGCATTATCAGGAAACAGGTCTAGACATTAGTATTTTACTGGCTCAGATTCTAATTCATAAATTAAACTTACTGACTTATGTGAAAGTTAATGAAATTTTTCCGCATCTCATTATTTGACCCTAGAAAAAAGATATTGGTCATATAGATCAATAAAAATCTTACTAAACACAAAACGGATTGCTCACTCGCGGAACTTTCAAAATGGCAGCCTTGACTTTATACCGAATCGCGAACACTTTCGTTTGACTTGAACAAAAATGTAATTTACATAGTTACAATGTGCCTCGCGTCGCCCACAAACGCATTATAATGCCATAGCAAATATGCGAGTGGGTATGAAGTGAGGCAATAAATCGAATATAGACCATACTTATTTGACAACGGTTACATGATCAAGTACGTACCCTGGGCGGTGGCAATCGAAAGCACTCAAGTAAGCAAGCAAGATTTTCCGTCATACAACATTTTACCTTCTTCAGGGACAGTTACAGGTGTTAGCAACTTTTTTCGGTCACTGAACAATATTAATATTGTTTTAATTATTTTTAAAGATATATAGTATTCCGAAACAACAAAGTAAATTTTGACCACGTACTGGGTTATTTAGAATAATCTTCAGCATATTAAAATACAAGCTTATAATGAACTGGACACTAAGATTCCAGGCTTCTTACTTCCGAACGGTACGGCTAAGAGCTGTTAATGTGAATTTACCTTTCGCATCATAAAAATACATACGGAAGAAATCTACTATGTAATTAATATGCGATTAATCATTTCACTGCAAAAAGTCTGACAGTCGACGATCGTGCATATAATTAGATTATACGGTGCACTTCCCCTGTTATGGCTTTGTGTGAGCAAGATAAAGAAAACACAAACTCTTTAAAAATAATTGTGATCATAGAAAGCTAAAATATATTCTTTCTCTTTCTACTGAAGCGAAACTATACTAAATAAAAACTAGGAGTAGTTTTACGGCAGTTATCTAAATTGCTGACCACACTTGGCAAATATCGCCCAATAGAACTACCTTCAATGATGGGCGATTAATAAATAATTATATCTCAAGAACGGGATATTTATGTAAAATTAGTAAGTTTTGCAAACCACAGGTTATATGCTATCGATTTAAAGCTGGTCATTGTTTGTTATTAAAAAAATCACAACATTAATGATTTGCAAATCATAATGTAAGGCCAGGTTTAAAGACTTTTCGCTATAATTGTATTTCAAGAAATATTGGCAATTCGGAGGTCCAATATATTGGATTCTAATAATAATAATAATAAAATCATTTATTTTCTCACCACTTACATTATTCAATTAATGACACAATATTATACAGTGTTTATTACTATAAATGTTAGTGGGAGACTGGAGTCTAAGTTAGGCAGTTATCCCACCTGTCTTTTAGAACTCCAGGCCTCTCACCCTCAAATGAAACGCTGTGCGCTTCACAAACATATTATATAATATTGACAGCTACAAAATAAGTGGATGTATGTGTGTGTGTGTGTGTGTGTGTGTGTGTGTGTGTGTGTGTGTGTGTGTGTGTGTGTGTATGCGAGAATTTGTTATGATAATTGACTCAAAAGATTTTCTGTTTCATCATAATTGTGATTGAGAAGGAATTCTGTTACTTTTTTTTTACATTCCCGAGTAGTATTGGAGTAAATATTTATCTGTTTATTAACATAATTATATAACCTGCTTCCTTTGTAACAGTAGTATTTCCTAGCAAACGCAGTATTAAAACTCTCCCTAGTGCACACGTTATACTGTCTTCTGGAAATTGTGGTGTGTGGTGCATATTTAATTTGAGCATGTTGCCTTAGGATACACAGAAGAATGAACAATTGCCTTACTGTAAGAACCTTGGCTAGCTGGTATAAATCCCAAGTAGGAAAAAGCCTGGGCTTGAAATGGTATACCTTAAGTATGAGGCGTTGAGCTCTCTCCAATTCTATGAGCTTACTTTTTACCGCTCCTCCCCAAGACGTTAAGCAATAACTCAAAACCGACTGTACCAGTGATAGATATACTGTTTTGATTGTCTTAGCATCCGCAACGTGTCTAAGCTGTTTGAAAATGTATGTAAGTTTTCTTATTCGTTTGGATACGTTATAAATATGTTCAGAAAAAGAGAGATTATTATCAATTGTAATACCCAAATATTTAATTTGTGTGCTTTTACTTATAGTGGGACAGTTACACGATTGTTGAGGTGGAAATGAACATCTATGTGCATAAATGTTTTGGCTTAGGTGATCTACGGCAGAGGTGTTACGAATAGAAAATGAAATAAATTTCGTTTTGTCTGAATTAAGAGAAAGTGAATTTTGTGCTAGCCACTGAGTAACCCTATTGAAACCCTCCTGCGCAAGTGCAAGCGTTTCTTCCCACGAGTCTCCATAAAATGTTAGGGTGGTATCATCCGCATACGATACAATATTACAGTTTCTCATACGTAATTTACACAGTTCATTAATATAACATAAAAATAGAGTCGGGCCGACTATTGATCCCTGAGGAATTCCGCATTTGATAGGCAAATCACTGCCGATGCATGTTCCCACCTTGACACGCTGTGTACGATTACACAAATAACTTTCAAAAAGGTTCAACTGTGTATCCCTGATCCCGAGCTGTTCCAGTCTCTTTACTAAGATTGGGTGGCCACCGAATCAAATGCCTTTTTTAGGTCTAAGAATATTGTTAGGCATTTTTTATTGTCATCTAATTTTCTCACCAAAAAGTCAACAAAACTATGTACCGCATCGTCTGTGGACCTGTTAGGTCTAAAGCCATACTGCGTGTTTGCCAAGAGGTTCTCTGATTCGAGATACGATATCAACCTCGTGTTAATTGCTCGCTCAAACACCTTCGATAGAGCTGGAAGGATTGAAATCGGTCTATAATTATTGATTAACTCTCTGTTTCCGGACTTAAATATCGGGTATAAAATAGATTTTTTCAATGCATCCGGAAAAATGCCTGTTAAGAATGACCGATTTATCAATTCCGTTAAAACTGGAGAAATGGATTTAACATTTTGTTTCAAGAAACACGACGAAATGTTATCGTACCCAGGAGAACAGTCAGTTTTTAAATTATTTATAATACTTTCAACTTCCTGTTGAGATACTGCCATCAGAACAAAGGATCTAGAATGGTTATAAGACAAAACACCCAATTTTATGTTATAGTTATGCGTTAGTCTAATACTGTTAGCTATTTGCTCACCGATATCAGCAAAATAATGATTTATTCTAGAAAACTAATATAATTCAAAGCTTATTTTACGTTCATATTGAAAATATTGATCTTTTTATTTCTGGTAATAAATAGTCAGGCTTATCATCTCTGCCATGGTACTTCACAATTAACTGCCAATGTATATCGTCCGCAATGAAAGTGTAACGTTATAATATCTCATATTGCTTCAATTATAAGATTAAGACGCGCTTGAAGTCTGCACGTAGAAGAGACAGACACGCGATGTCATGAACATGGAAATGCTCGAAATATACAGATTTGAGGTAATTATAACTTGAGATAATTAATTTTTGTTCAGATTATTTTGACTGAATTTGAAGGCTCAAGCTCCGTCTCTCGAGTCGACTCAAGTCCATGACCATGGTTTATTCAAAGTTACTAAAACGTCTGAATCAAACTTATGCTATGAATAATTTTAAAAAATTTCAGCATTTAGCAATTCAACAANATTTATTCACCTGTATATTCTATGCTCATGTCTCACTAACTCGGGCAAATAACACGCCTGAGAAAAAGTACTAGCAACAATTCTTATGTACACAATATTGCCTAACATTTCCGGAGACAAATAACTGAACATGATGTATATTATAGGTACTTAACATATATTATTCCTGAATAAAAAGATATCATTTAAATGACCTGTATTTTGAGTACCTAAAAAATCTGTGTAAAAATATTTATGTTATTACAACTTACCTTAGTGGTGAACTCAGTACTGAATCGTCTAGGTACACCGCAGTGATAGATATTGGTAAAATAAAAGTTTTCTACATTCTGCAGTGGCGTGCACAGAGATTGTCAGTGGGGTATGCAAAGTAAGTAACACTAATCGCAAAAACAATAGATAATTTACATTTTTTGTCGAAATAAGTGCTCTTGTTTACAGCAGATCGCCTATGGTTTCAAATCTGTAGAGGAAAATGGGCGAATAAGTGGAAAGTTGAATATAATACGTTGACAATTTCCTAGGTTGTCGGGACGCACAGGGTATGCACTGCTTATTTGCATATATGGAGTGCACGCCACTGACATTCTGTGTTCTACAATGAGAGCACCATAGCTAGTAAAATTACCGGGTATGGATGACCTAATATCTATTGTTTCGGGTGACAGGCGCAGAGCAGTGTTGACGGTAAATAATGACTACCTTCTGTTAAGTTCACCTTCATCGTATTTCCAAGTCTACTATAAGTTGCTTTACAAATAATTACCTCTCTCCAGTCGTGCGCGTAAAGACGTGTAACCCCTGTGTTCGTGGCATACCATTTATAATCTGAACCTTTCCATTTCGTTATACCGTCGTAGGAAATGGGATATTTTCGTATTCCACCTTTGATAAAATATGTATGTATGAATAGCAACTGTGAGACCTGTTAATGGGATAGGAATAAAGGTATTTTTTTCATCATACTTATAATATAATGTGCCTTCTATCTTATTAAGTGGCAGACTTATTACTGAGTCGTCTAGATATGTACCACGGCAGTGCCAGATATCGTCCCGTGAAATAGAAGTGTTTTGCACTTCTGTGTTTCCAGGATGAGGACACTATAGCTAGTAAATAACCGAGTATAAGAAACCCAACATCTGTTGTTGTATGTGTGAAGGGTGCGGTGCGGCTTTGATGGAGAAAAGCAACCACCAGTCGTTGGTCTCAATCAATGCCACTCTGTCATGGTCAGGCATATCACTTACGAACAGGTAAGCGCCCTAACCGCCATGTAAACTTGTTACATAAAAAAACTTTCAATATTATTATATTTTCCTGTAACTAACATAGTGAGTATTCTTGCTTGAGAAAAGGTAAGTTGAAAAACCACAGGCACAGCGCCATCTTGCGCCAAAGCAAGAAGCTTGTACAAAGGATGCTACGTAACGGATAAATATGCATTCATAACTTTTTTGAAAAAACCAACCAAACCAGTGCAGTGCCCGATATCGTCCTGTAAAATAAGAGTGTGAAGACTTTTTTTTATGCTATAGGGTGTAAACGAGCTAGAGAGTCACCTGATGGAAAGTGATCATCTCCGCCCATGAACAACGGAGACACCAGAAGTGTCACCGGTGCGTTGCTTGCCTTTTAGGAAGGAATACGCTCTTTCCTTGAAGGTTCTAATGTCATATTTTCCAGGGAATACCGCTGCTGGGAGGTCGTTCCATAAAAGCAGTGTGCGTGGAAGAAAGTTCCGCATAAATGGAACGGTTGTGGAACGCCAACCATCAAGATGATGAAATTTCATCTTATGGCGGGTAGTCCGATGATGGAATGCAGCAGCAGGTATAAGATCTAACAATTCTTTGGAACACTCCCCATTATACAAACGGTAAAAAACACAAAGACTTGCAACGTCTCTGCGTAAGGCCAAAGAGTCAAGACAACCGGTGACGGTTGGAACATTGACCTTGTACCCAAAGGTGCGAGCAATACTCCATATGTGGACGCACCTGTGCCTTATATAGCTGAAGACGCTGGTGGGGTGGGAAGTATTGCTTCGCTCTGCCGAGCACACCCAGACTACCTCCTATTATTAATTTTCTTCAACACTGCATCTGTCATGGTCAGGCGTATCACTAAACATATGGGTGAACTGACCGCCCCATTTACAAAATCATGCCTTTAGCAACCAAAAGCGAAATGTCCATTGGAAAAAAGCAATTCCTATCTTCTTGTAACAATTTGAGATCGAGTAAAGAAAAGGGAGGTAGGTAATAGGCTATTCTTACCTGTATAGATTTTAGTTTATACGTTAAAAATTACATGTACACTCAGTAATATAACAGGAAAAATAACCAATGGATCAACTGAGCTTCTTTTTTCAATCTGTCATAGCGAGGTTTTTACAAACATTTTGTAAGGATATATAAATAAGTCGTCGCATTTGGGTTATGAATTGACCTACTTTCATATCTGTCTTATATTTAATAAATAAAAAATTCGGTACGTGGATAATCATAAAGAGAGAGATTGAGAGATTGGTGCTATTCATGTATCAGATTTATTCTTAAATTCAGTTTGAACATCTTAATTTTAAACAAACATAATTAAATGTCAATTTACTAGGTGGCAGACCGTAGTGCCAAATATCGCCCCTGAAAATGAAGAAGCGTTTTATACTTTTATGCTTCGGGATGAGGACACTGTAGCTAGGAAAATTACCGGGTATTAGAGACCTAACATCTGATGTCTCTGGTGTCCGGCGTAGAGTGACGTTGACGGAGAATAACTATCTAACAGTTGTTGGTCACTTCAATGCCGCTCTGCCATGATCAGGCGTATCACTTACCATGAGGTGAGCATCCTGACCATCCTGTACACACAAAACATAAAAAAATAATTAGTATTTTTGTAATAATTCAACTGTTGTTTGGTATATTTTTTAACCAAGTTGGTTAGGCCATATTTATAATCAAAACATTTCTATTAAAGTATACTCGCAAAAAAAAAAGTGTAGTCACTGCAAAAAAAATATTGAATGTATCAATTCGCCGAATTATAAATAAGAGTTTGCAAAATAAATGATTCAACGGATTTTTTCCTTTTTTTTAGGCTAAGGTTGGCACTACGAAATTAGCACATTGTTTTTAAAAAATATTTAAACAAATAATAATATAAAATCTGTTAACAATATTATAGTCTTCCAATATTTTATATTTACCACCAAGCATCACAATTTCGTACAAATGCACAACACAATATCCGTACGCAATCTCTATTGCCCTAAGATTGGGGCCTAGTGATACAAGCGACAAGATTTTCGGACGCAAAATATTTCGGTAAATATCACGTTATAAATAAGCGGGTTGACGTTGAGTGATTGTGGGCACATTTTGTACGGGTCCACCGGCTCTCTCAGATTCCCGCCCGTGTATGGACGAAATATTGTCTTTTATGTACTAATAAATTAAGATGCCAGTGTATTGTTGTGACCATTTTGGTTGAGTTTGCGTTGCTGTGATATATACGTATTTATTTATCCTATATGGGATGGCGGCATATTTACGGTTTTGATATGGAATGCTAGCGGAGTTTGAATGAGTCATAACATAAAAGAATTTGTCATTTTAAGTAATTACAGGTTTCATTACAGGGAAGTTCTTTGGGCATTCAAGATTGGGCGATCGCGTGTTAGAGAGCCATACTGTAGATCGGTTAAACTTAAAATATTGATAGCCCAGCCTCACAGAAAACTGGCATAAAACTCTTGGCTTGTTTCTCCGATTAGGTAAATTTAAGGAAATGCAAAATATATTCTTTTCCCTTCTCTTTAAAAGATCGTTAAGATGCTTATATTAAGAGTGTCTATAGGTATCTCCTTTCATCTGTATGGTCACCGGGACAGTTACAATGGAAAATCAATTATTCTTCTCTTCTACTTCTTCAAGTGCCTCTTCAATCCTGAAGGTAGGCCGTCAGCTTTTCGATGGAAGTAATGCCAGTCCATTCTCGGATATTTTGCAGCCATGATTTTCTCTTCCGTCCAGCGCACTTCTTCCCTTCTACCAAATATTCTTAATCAATTATAGCTGTTGAATATATTCGATTATTAAGTATATTTTCATACGTAGACAATATTATTTATCAATTTTAATTTTAATTTATCGACAACCCATTTCATGTAATGGTAGAAGACGGTACAGCTTGGGTTCCGGGTTCAATCCTCGGGCAGTACAAACATTTGTGAGCATGAAATCTCTTTTTATATTGGTATGGGTGTTTCTACGTATGTATGTATTTACAGAAAAAGTATAGATACGTTTCAGGTTAGTTTGGGGCTAGATTGCGCCATATTTATTTATTGATATATATTCATTAACTGTTTTATTCTTATTAAATCACTTTTCAGAAATTGTTTGAGAAATATCCGTAATTGGCGCCGTTCAATAATAATTAATCACGATCCATCTTCTTTCGCAAAAGGTTACGATACAGCGCTGTGGAGCGATCCGTTAAACGTCATACAACCAACGGTTCAACAAAGATCTTAAAAATAATATAATATATTTTAACTTGTGAAACTGCGATTCTAATTCGTATTTGTTTGTTGAGGGGTACTTGACATATTGTAGATCTCTAAAATCATATCTATGTTTTTATGTTATAAGTGTACAGGACGGTCAGGAAATTCACCTGAAGGTAATTCATACGCCTAACCATGACAGAGCGGCATTAAAGGAGATCAACAACTGAAAGACAGTTATTATCTTCCAATGCTGCACTGCGCTCGTCACCCGAGACAACAGATGTGTACCCAAACGTACGACTCAGTATCGAGTCTACCAACTAGTAGATAAGGTAACTTACATTTGACCTAGAGATGGTCGTCAACAATGGTATTCATAAAAAGCTATAGAAGAATAAAACAGGCTATGAAATTGTTTAAAACCACGAGTAAAATAATATATAAGCTAAGGAAACAGTTGCACTGCGTCATCAGCATAATTCTCTTAATAGCACAAATAATTATTAATCACCAACAAGAACATTTAGTGCAGACAGATTTCTTCAGACTTGAATCATCGGTTAGAACTTTAGAAAAACAATAAACTCACTTGATATACAATCTCACTCAAATTCATTTATTTTACTGTCACAATGATATAGTGGTGTGCTCGTGCATTTTTTATTTTGTACCCTTCAGTGTCGCGTTAAGGTCAAATTTAAATAAATAGTTTTATGTCTCAAATATGACAATAACTATACGGACACTGATGAAGACATCACTTACATACGTAAGTATACGTATGTGAAGAACGGCTCGGACATTTTGTTGGTTATCGTTTTTTCGTGATTTAGCATCAAGTTATTTAATTATTATCTCAGGATAGAACACAAAAATTTATGAAATTCTTAGTTAAGACGATAAGCATGTAACATTTCAGTCAAAATGACAAAATGGTTAATGTGTGTAAGTTCGAATTGCAATTTTCCTATCCTAAGCTAGTCAACTTCAGAAGGTGTCAGGGGAATACTTAGCGCTGCTATCAATCTTATGGTGGACAGTGGATTGAGTAAAACATTCTGGACATAATTTTAAATGTAAGTTAGTACTTCCCAAGTTAAGTTAAAATAAATACTAAATTTAATAACCGAATTCAGCAATTTTATATATTCAATAATAAAATCTCTCATTAATTTTGTACTGCAAAAAAAAAACAAGTTCATTCAATTAGTTTTTATGGTGGATTAAGTAAACAAATCATTCGTGTGATAACATAAAAGTCATAAAAAATACGTACTGAATAATTGAATTTTAATTTATATGAAGCTTATTTAAATATGGTAACTAAAGTAATAACCACTACAAGAATATAATCTATATCTATACTAATATTATAAAGCTGAAGAGTTTGTTTGTGTGATTGTTTGTTTGTTTGAACGCGCTAATCTCACGAACTACTGGTCCGATTTCCAAACTTCTTTCAGTGTTAGATAGCTCATTTATCGAGGAAGGCTATAGGCTATATATCATCACGCTACAAGCAATAGAAGCTGAGCAGCAATAAAGAATGTTTCAAAATCCGGGGGAAATTTTCATACTTGGAGATTCCGCTGCGTACGCTGCGTAAACGGTTAAAGTTTCGCAAAAGTCATGTATGAGAGTATTGCTACTCTTTTAAAGGTCTATAATAAAGTCCGCGACAGCATATGTCTATCTTTTAAGTTTGGCTCCCTATAACATATTTTTTGCTAAAATTTTTTCTAAAATAATGCATCATTTTGCGAAGCTATTTTCATAAATATGATATCAATCCTTATCCAAATAAATACTTTATTTATCACAAGTATTTTATTTTAAACGAAATTGTCCTTTACATCAATTAATTTAAATGAATATCTTATGAGATATCGCAGTTTTAACTCACCTATATAAACGAACTAGCTGGTTAAAGAGAGCGTTAGGCCAAAGTAACTATTCCACGCGGACGAATTCGCACGCAAAAGCTAGTTGTTTATAAAATTATTAAACTTGAAATTTAATAATTTTAACTATTTTGCACTACTGTGTTTCGGGATGGGCGCACTGTAGCTAATAAAATTATCGGGTTTAAGAGATCTTACATCTATTCTTAAATGACCACCTACTGTAATTAATTTCCTTCAACATGGCATCGGTCATGGTCAGTCGTATAACTTACCATTAGGTGAGAATACTGATCATCCCTTCCACATATCATATTCTTCCTCAAGATTCCTCAAGATTAATATTATTTTTCATGTTTTGTCCGTAATAAAGCAGAGAAACACACTGTGCGACTCGAGGCGAGCGCAAATCTCCCAAGGAGCCACTTCGCCGTTATCGCACCTCTAGTTTCCACCGACGTGAGATCTGATGTGTGGGATAATTTGGAAGTTTACCAGGAGCTGTACCGCATTAAACTTTGAAATCACTAATGGTCAGTAATAACGTAGACTTTGAGTAGTGACGTAGTTTAATTCGCTTACGCTCTAGTTTAAATTTATTACGCATGATTGTCTTTCCTATTTTGCGTTAGGTTCCTTAAAACTTAAATGGGGGTAGTAAGCTTCTTCCGTCAACTAGAACCACGGTCCCAGCCGCCAGATCGAAAAAATATTTTTAGTTTCTTCCGGCTACTGGGACCACTCGTAAATGATCTGAAATAAAAAATACAGTTAATCGTGATTTTGTGTGAAGCCATGACGGCTTTTGTGACTTATGACATTTTTTATTATATTTACGGTAAAAACTTTAATTTTGATAATTCTTGATTATTTGTTATAATAACCACAATTCAGGTGATTTTTACAAGCTTTATTTGACTTGCTATGTATGTTTGTTTGGGTGGAATCTTACAACTCAATTTTATGGCACTTACCCTCAACCGTTGAGCTATCTTATAGTTTAGCGATATGTATGGTAATATAACGTATATGTATTTTAATTTAATTACAAAAATAAAATTTTAGGAAGGACTGCTTATTTGGCTTATTGATTTTTTTTCACAAGTTCAGTATACATGACCAAACGAACTGGACCCATTGGACTGTACTATTTACGCAATCTGAGCAAGACTGCACTAATTCCATTTATCGCAATATATTTATGAAAATTTAATTTATGTTCGTAAATACTATAACACCTTTAAAAAAATGGCGATTCACACAATTTTAATACTAGGAATTAAAACAAACAAACAATAAAAATAGGTATATCTTTTATAGGAAGATGTATAAAGTTTTTCAATAAGGTACCGCAAAATATTGTCGAGTTGCCCTTTCATATGTTTCAAGTTAGAATCAAACAACATCTTTCTAAAAAAGGGTATTACACCATTGACGAATATTTATGTGATAAAAATCCGTGTTCTTAAACTGCTCAGCTATTTCAGTGTTTATGATATATTGTTACATTAAGTAATTGTTTTTAAAAAAGGCTACACTGTTGAGTTTTCTTGGGTGCTTCTTTCTCAACAGGCCAAACCACTGAAGCGTTTTTTTTTCAAAGCATCAAAAATGTTTTAGTTTTTAGCGGTTTATAAAAACCTTGACACGCAACTTTTCACGACCCGAAGAAAACTCTCCTCTGTAGCAGTTTTTAAATTTTATCAAAACTTAGAACCATTTTTCTTTGGCTAGATGAAACTATGTCGCCTTTTCCATTTAACTTCATTTATGATACTGAGGGACTGCATATAGCGTGTATTAAACTTCTAGACGAAGGCTGCTTTACTATTTACTTTAAGTTTCTTTGTTCTGGCAGGTTCCATGTTGACAAAAGTGGGCTGTAAAAGTTAGCCTTTGACCGTCTTTGTTTCAACTAAAGGTCCGTCAGCCTTTATTTAACCAGTCAATAAAGAACAAGACCTGCGGAGGACAATTTTAGCCCAAAAATTTTCTACGTATTTCTTTGTAAGTCGCTAACTTTAATGATAAAAAGGGATATATATGAAAGTTAGTTTACTCAAGTTGAGCCCTAACGTATTTATTTTATCAAAGATAGGTATTAGTTTATTCACGTTTGCCATTTTCAAATGTAAATATATTTTTTGTGTTCATGCTTTTTGGGCTTTATCCACTGACACACGCAGCACCATATAGCCCAAACTAAGCAATAGCCTGTAATGGGTTCTTAACATCGGATAAACATACTTCAATACTTTTTTGAAGATACGTACGTATTATACATATATACACCTAAACCAAACAGACATGTTCATGCGCACACATGTTTGTAATGCCCAGAGACCGAATCCGGAACCCTTGGTGTAGTAGCCGATGTCTCAACCATTACACCAAATGGGTCGTCAAAATAGTTTACTAGTTTCGATTATTGAATAATTATTCAAATTCAAACGCTAAAAGTACATGGATAATACAAGTTGATTGTACCACCTTGACAGTCGCTGTTAAACTATATCAAACTTCTGACATGGGTACAAAATTCCACACATGAATTATGTTAATAAGATTAAACCATATTGGGAGCTGTTCTAATAAGCTTTACAATAAACTACACATACATTGACACAAAATCAATCATCATCAGCTCATTAAACGTACCACTGAGGGGCACGAGCCTACCCGTATAGGGGGATTAGGCCTTAGTCGTCCACGCGGGCCAGTGCGGATTGGACGACTTCACACACAACCTTCGAATCTCTTCGCAGGCGTGCATGAAGGTTTCCTCACGATGTTTTCAGTCACCGTAAGAGCGTCGGATAACGTACATATATTTTCGAAAATTCGAAAACACATTATTGGTATGTGTCGGGATTTGAACCTCAGCCCTCCCGATAGAAGGCGAGAGTCCACACCATTGAGCCACTGACGCTCTTCCATTTAACCACCGACGCTCTTTCAACTCAATATTATCAGATAATTAGAAAGTTAATATCCGTATGATAACTTATTTATTTTTATTTTCTTACTGGATTCTTTGCATGATTCTCTTCTCTAAAAGGTGCTAGTATTTTAATGCAGTTATGTACTTAATATGTACAATATCGACAAACTTAATTACTACAACAATTTTCTTAACACTGTATTATTCATGGTCAACCGTTTCACTGACCATCAAATATACATAGCGTTTGGCGCATGGATCGACAGGTTTTTTTGGGGAATTATATATTATTAGAATATATGTATATTTGGAATACATGGTCAAGTCATTTTGCGGTATGGTAACAACAAGTGAACAGTTAAGACTTTTAAATTATAAAAAAGTCATACTACTGTGAAACTAAAGACAATGCGTCTACCGGAGAAAAATACGTCCCAACCCCGCAAAGATTCCCGTCAATACATGCGTCAAACACCATAGTTATTAGTCAAATTGACAATAATTAATATCGCATATAATCAGTCTTCATCCTTACATGACAGTACTCAAAAAAATANCGGTGGCGCTTCTGGTGTCACCGTTGTCCTGGGCGGATGGAGATTGACACTTTCCATCAGGTGGCTCTTGCTCGTTTTGCTCCTATATCATAAAAAAAATAAATAATAATATATAAGCTAAGGAAACAGTTGCACTGCGTCATCAGCATAATTCTCTTAATAGCACAAATAATTATTAATCACCAACAAGAACATTTAGTGCAGACAGATTTCTTCAGACTTGAATCATCGGTTAGAACTTTAGAAAAACAATAAACTCACTTGATATACAATCTCACTCAAATTCATTTATTTTACTGTCACAATGATATAGTGGTGTGCTCGTGCATTTTTTATTTTGTACCCTTTCAGTGTCGCGTTAAGGTCAAATTTAAATAAATAGTTTTATGTCTCAAATATGACAATAACTATACGGACACTGATGAAGACATCACTTACATACGTAAGTATACGTATATGAAGAACGGCTCGGACATGTTTTGGTTATCGTTTTTTCGTGATTTAGCATCAAGTTATTTAATTATTATCTCAGGATAGAACACAAAAATTTATGAAATTCTTAGTTAAGACGATAAGCATGTAACATTTCAGTCAAAATGACAAAATGGTTAATGTGTGTAAGTTCGAATTGCAATTTTCCTATCCTAAGCTAGTCAACTTCAGAAGGTGTCAGGGGAATACTTAGCGCTGCTATCAATCTTATGGTGGACAGTGGATTGAGTAAAACATTCTGGACATAATTTTAAATGTAAGTTAGTACTTCCCAAGTTAAGTTAAAATAAATACTAAATTTAATAACCGAATTCAGCAATTTTATATATTCAATAATAAAATCTCTCATTAATTTTGTACTGCAAAAAAAAACAAGTTCATTCAATTAGTTTTCATGGTGGATTAAGTAAACAAATCATTCGTGTGATAACATAAAAGTCATAAAAAATACGTACTGAATAATTGAATTTTAATTTATATGAAGCTTATTTAAATATGGTAACGAAAGTAATAACCACTACAGGAATATAATCTATATCTATACTAATATTATAAAGCTGAAGAGTTTGTTTGTTGATTGTTTGTTTGTTTGAACGCGCTAATCTCACGAACTACGGTCCGATTTTAAAACTTCTTTCAGTATTAGATAGCTCATTTATCGAGGAAGGCTTTAGGCTATATGTCATCACGCTACAAGCAATAGAAGCTGAGCAGCAATGAAGAATGTTTCAAAATCCGGGGGGAAAATTTCATACTTGGAGATTCCACTGCGTACGCTGCGTAAACGGTTAAAGTTTCGCAAAAGTCATGTATGAGAGTATTGCTACTCTTTTAAAGGTCTATAATAAAGTCCGCGACAGCATATGTCTATCTTTTAATGTTGGCTCCCTATAACATATTTTTTGCTAAAATTTTTTTCTAAAATAATGCATCATTTTGCGAAGCTATTTTCATAAATATGATATCAATCCTTATCCAAATAAATACTTTATTTATCACAAGTATTTCATTTTAAACGAAATTGTCCTTTACATCAATTAATTTAAATGAATATCTTATGAGATATCGCAGTTTTAACTCACCTATATAAACGAACTAGCTGGTTAAAGAGAGCGTTAGGCCAAAGTAACTATTCCACGCGGACGAATTTGCACGCAAAAGCTAGTTGTTTATAAAATTATTAAACTTGAAATTTAATAATTCCAAATATTAGCGTTCATGCTAACTATTTTGCACTACTGTGTTTCGGGATGGGCGCACTGTAGCTAATAAAATTATCGGGTTTAAGAGATCTTACATCTATTCTTAAATGACCACCTACTGTAATTAATTTCCTTCAACATGGCATCGGTCATGGTCAGTCGTATAACTTACCATTAGGTGAGAATACTGATCATCCCTTCCACTTAATATCATATTCTTCCTCAAGATTCCTCAAGATTAATATATTTTCATGTTTGTCCTAATAAAGCAGAGAACACACTGTGGACTCGAGGCGAGCGCAAATCTCCCAAGGAGCCACTTCGCCGTTATCGCACCTCTAGTTTCCACCGACGTGAGATCTGATGTGTGGGATAATTTGGAAGTTTACCAGGAGCTGTACCGCATTAAACTTTGAAATCACTAATGGTCAGTAATAACGTAGACTTTGAGTAGTGACGTAGTTTAATTCGCTTTCGCTCTAGTTTAATTTATTACGCGATTGTCTTTCCTATTTTGCGTTAGGTTCCTTAAAACTTAAATGGGGGTAGTAAGCTTCTTCCGTCAACTAGAACCACGGTCCCAGCCGCCAGATCCGAAAAAATATTTTTAGTTTCTTCCGGCTACTGGGACCACTCTTTCTTTCTCTTTTTGTGTGAAGCCATGACGGCTTTTGTGACTTATGACATTTTTTATTATATTTACGGTAAAAACTTTAATTTTGATAATTCTTGATTATTTGTTATAATAACCACGATTCAGATGACTTTTACAAGCTTTTATTTGACTTGCTATGTATATTTGTTTGGGTGGAATCTTACAACTCAATTTTATGGCACTTACCCTCAACCGTTGAGCTATCTTATAGTTTAGCGATATGTATGGTAATATAACGTATATGTATTTTAATTTAATTACAAAAAAAAAATTTTAGGAAGGACTGCTTATTTGGCTTATTGATTTTTTTTCACAAGTTCAGTATACATGACCAAACGAACTGGATCCATTGGACTGTACTATTTACGCAATCTGAGCAAGACTGCACTAATTCCATTTATCGCAATATATTTATGAAAATTTAATTTATGTTCGTAAATACTAAAACACCTTTAAAAAAATGGCGATTCACACAATTTTAATACTAGGAATTAAAACAAACTTGCTGTTCCGGACTTGAGACTACATAAAAATAGGTATATCTTTTATAGGAAGATGTATAAAGTTTTTCAATAAGGTACCGCAAAATATTGTCGAGTTGCCCTTTCATATGTTTCAAGTTAGAATCAAACAACATCTTTCTAAAAAAGGGTATTACACCATTGACGAATATTTATGTGATAAAAATCCGTGTTCTTAAACTGCTCAGATATTTCAGTGTTTATGATATATTGTTACATTAGTAATTGTTTTTAAAAAAGGCTACACTGTTGAGTTTTCTTGGGTGCTTCTTTCTCAACAGGCCAAACCACTGAAGCGTTTTTTTTTCAAAGCATCAAAATTCATGTTTTTAGTTTTTAGCGGTTTATAAAAACCTTGACACGCAACTTTTCACGACCCGAAGAAAACTCTCCTCTGTAGCAGTTTTTAAATTTTATCAAAACTTAGAACCATTTTTCTTTGGCTAGATGAAACTATGTCGCCTTTTCCATTTAACTTCATTTATGATACTGAGGGACTGCATATAGCGTGGTATTAAACTTCTAGACGAAGGCTGCTTTACTATTTACTTTAAGTTTCTTTGTTCTGGCAGGTTCCATGTTGACAAAAGTGGGCTGTAAAAGTTAGCCTTTGACCGTCTTTGTTTCAACTAAAGGTCCGTCAGCCTTTATTTAACCAGTCAATAAAGAACAAGACCTGCGGAGGACAATTTTAGCCCAAAAATTTTCTACGTATTTCTTTGTAAGTCGCTAACTTTAATGATAAATAGGGATATATATGAAAGTTAGTTTACTCAAGTTGAGCCCTAACGTATTTATCTTATCAAAGATAGGTATTAGTTTATTCACGTTTGCCATTTTCAAATGTAAATATATTTTTTGTGTTCATGCTTTTTGGGCTTTATCCACTGACACACACAGCACCATATAGCCCCAAACTAAGCAATAGCCTGTAATGGGTTCTTAACATCGGATAAACATACTTCAATTCTTTTTTGAAGATACGTACGTATTATACATATATACACCTAAACCAAACAGACATGTTCATGCGCACACATGTTTGTAATGCCCAGAGACCGAATCCGGAGCCCTTGGTGTAGTAGCCGATGTCTCAACCATTACACCAAATGGGTCGTCAAAATAGTTTACTAGTTTCGATTATTGAATAATTATTCAAATTCAAACGCTAAAAGTACATGGGGATATAATACAAGTTTGATTGTACCCACCTTGACAGTCGCTGTTAAACTATATCAAACTTCTGACATGGGTACAAAATTCCACACATGAATTATGTTAATAAGATTAAACCATATTGGGAGCTGTTCTAATAAGCTTTACAATAAACTACACGTACATTGACACAAAATCAATCATCATCAGCTCATTAAACGTACCACTGAGGGGCACGAGCCTACCCGTATAGGGGGATTAGGCCTTAGTCGTCCACGCGGGTCCAGTGCGGATTGGACGACTTCACACACAACCTTCGAATCTCTTCGCAGGCGTGCATGAAGGTTTCCTCACGATGTTTTCAGTCACCGTAAGAGCGTCGGATAACGTACATATATTTTCGAAAATTCGAAAACACATTATTGGTATGTGTCGGGATTTGAACCTCAGCCCTCCCGATAGAAGGCGAGAGAGAGTCCACACCATTGAGCCACTGACGCTCTTCCATTTAACCACCGACGCTCTATCAACTCAATATCATCAGATAATTAGAAAGTTAATTTTACGTAATGATAACTGGACTGATACTGGATTCTTTGCATGATTCTCTTCTCTAAAAGGTGCTAGTATTTTAATGCAGTTATGTACTTAATATGTACAATATCGACAACTTCTTAACACTGTATTATTCATGGTCAACCGTTTCACTGACCATCAAATATACATAGCGTTTGGCGCATGGATCGACAGGTTTTTTTGGGGAATTATATATTATTAGAATATATGTATATTTGGAATACATGGTCAAGTCATTTTGCGGTATGGTAACAACAAGTGAACAGTTAAGACTTTTAAATTATAAAAAAGTCATACTACTGTGAAACTGAAGACAATGCGTCTACCGGAGAAAAATACGTCCCAACCCCCGCAAAGGTTCCCATCAATACATGCGTCAAACACCATAGTTATTAGTCAAATTGACAATAATTAATATCGCATATAATCAGTCTTCATCCTTACATGACAGTACTCAAAAAAATAGAAACATAGTCTTTACAAACTCCAACTCTCAACTGCATCAACAACATTCAACGGAACACAAGTAATCCCACAATCCTCCGAGCGAAACTAGTTACGACTCACAAAGAGCCTTTTGTTTTTACAAAATAACCAAAACAATAAACAAAAAACGGGAATAAAGAAAATGTTCTACAACTAACCGCGGTTTGCTTTTGACACAATGGGGCGTGCGGGAGGTAGGCATCGTAAACTTGTCACCGCCACCTACCAGTAAATATTGCATGGGTGCTGGGCTCCGGGTTACAAGGACACCGACGGTCATAATTCGGATTTATGACAAACTTCCCGCTTACTTTTAATGCTGGTTTTTATACGTAATCGCCGGAGCTGTAATTTACCCCTTCATTCAAAATCCGGAGAGTGATAATCGATTTTAATTTTATTGTTTGTATTGATATTACCAACAAATTAGGGATTTCTTCAAAATGTTGTATTTGCTTACTACTTACTACATAGTTTCATTGATTTATTTGGCTATTTAAAAAACATTTGTAAGTAATATTAATTCTAATAATTTTATTGTTTCCATTTATCGATAGATTTTCAAAAGTAGTAATCTACACTCTGCATACTTGAGATTTTGAATAACCATATAACTAAGATTGTACACAATTGAAAATCAAATTATATTTGTTAGATAAATCCGTCTCCGGTGGTTTCAGAGTTAAACATTATATTTCAAACTCTATTCTTGAATATGGATATTTCAACGAAACAATATACATATATGTTAATATAAAAAGCAATTAGAGAAACATAAAGAACACGGTCATTACAAGCTATGAATAGTGCAAGAAATGTGGCAGATTTTTTCCTAAGCTAAAGCTTGAAACAAATTTAAATCCAGCTTCATCCGTTTCAAATGGGTTATTCCGATACAAGCTGCAATTTGAAACAGCGAATTTAGTAGGAAGGAACCGACTGAAAGGATCAATTGAAAATACATCGACTGAGATCGAATCGTAGTTGCGGCAAGCTTGGCTTTTGGTGAATCAAACTCGGACCAATAAAACTAGGACAGCTTAGACGGTATAAAATACAAGCCGATAGAATACGTTAGCATGTGCTGTATTTTCAAGAGAGCGGCAGCAATTGATATAACATTTATGCTATTATTTGGTAACGAAAAAGTTCGCTTGTAGAATGTATTCCAACAGATTAAGAGTTCTTATATTGTAATAGTAAGAAAGACGCTTGTTTTATTTAATTATATTCTCAGAAATTACATAACTACGAGTACGAATGCTAGTAAAATGGTTTCTTTTATGACTTATTTTATGTTACCAAGTGGTAACAAAAAATAAAGGCTTGAGGGTAAGTGATACGCCTGACCATGACAGAGCGGCTGTATCAACCTGATGTGCCAACCAGCTGCGAGACCAACAACTGATAACCAGCGCCCGACACCCGAGACAACAGATGTTAGATCTCTTACACCTGGCCTTCAGGATGAGGTCCTGAAACACTGAAAAGCAAAAAGCTTATATTTCGCGGGACAATATTTGACACTGTGGTGGTATCTACTTAGACGACTACAGACTACTTTTTTTCGGTACTAACCGAGTCTACTAACTTTAAACTTTCATTAATGGGGTTATCCAGACTGTCAATTTCTGCACTGATCCAATGCGTATTGGAGGATCATTAGACGCTCTTTTTATTTTTATGCATACGGACATAGCAACTGCATAAAAAATATCCGTAACAGCGTTTTTATAATGATGCCATGTTGCACCGGACAGATGTCCGGTTACATTTCCGAATCTTGTAAAATAATTGATTGTAAAGTAAACTATTCTATCAGAACATTTTTTAATGCTTTTATTATTTAAATATTTTTCTTTATTTCTTAAATAAGTCAATCACCGTTAAAATCAGCGTTACATTTTTAACTCCGATATGCTTTTGAACAAGCCAGATCAAGTTTCAATCATATTCATTGAAAGCTCAACCGATCAGTTGAATCTGACTTTTGAATGGAGCTGTTTGAATAACGAATATTTTCCGAAATTTAAAATATGTGTTTCAGTCAAAAGCCCAGTTGAATGAAAAAGATATAGCATGATGTTGATAAATAACAAGCTTCTTATGTCTTTTAAAGTTGTCTAAGTCGTTAAGTACGATGCTAAGTAATCAACTTATCCGGATATAAACCCGTATGGATGTGTAATGAGCTGATGTGATGATGATGAATTAATACATACTCATACTTCTTAATCATCACAATAAACATCACCACCGAGGGGCACGAGCCTACCTGTATAGGTACCACTCGTCCACGCGGGCCCAGTGCGCAAAGGCCGACTTCACGCACAACCTTTGAATATATTCGCAGGCGTGCGCAGGTTTGTTTCCTCACGATGTTTTCCTTCACCGTTAGAGCGTCGGATAACGTACATATTATTTCGAAAATTAGAAAACACATTGGTACAAGGCGGGATTTGAACCTGCACCCTCCCGATGAAGGCGACAGTCTACACCTCTAAGCCACCAACGCTCTAAATCTCGTACAAATATTATTAAAAGTAGGTACAGTAGTAAACTAGTAAGTAAACACTAGACAGTGTCACCAAATACATAGTCCCGTCCAACTTGAAGGTGCGAGACTAAACTCGCGTTTGCAGACTCCACACGACCCGAAACTTAGAATTTAATAACAAAATTATTGTTTAACTAGGTCCCGTGGCCTAAACACAGAATGTTGACTTATGAATTTCAAAATAACCTGACTCGAGATGACCCCAACTATAGGAGAGCTAATATTTTATTTTTTTAAATAAAATTTTGTTTTAATTGTACCATACCATTGGTGAAGATTTTAGAATGCTATGTTACCAAAAAAGGAATATCAAGACTCTATTAGCAATATGAATATTGCAGGGCTTTCTTGTGTCTTGTGTTTTTTTTTTAAGTTACTAAATGTACAGGATAGCCAGGACGCTCACCTTAGTGTTAAGTTCACGTATGTAGTACGCCTGACTATGACAGAGCGGTATGATTTAATGTGACCAACAACCGATAGACAGTATTTTCTATCAACGCCGTACTGCTCCTGTCTCCCGAGACAACAGATGTTAGTTATATATAATCGTGAATTTTACGAAATACAGTGCCTTCATCCCGAAACACAGAATTGCAAATTCTATGTTTCGTATTGTATTCTTCTATTTCACGGGACGATATCTGGCACTGCGGTGGTACCAAGCTAGACGGCGCAGTTCCGAGTCTACCACCTAGTATGTGATGTTATGGTGGAGATGTATCTTACCGTCAGTTGTTTTGGTCCTAAAAAGGTTACCAGGAGTCGTTGCATATCAGTTACTACTTTTTGGATAGTGTATATTATAGAAAGTCATAATTTGTTCGCAGACGAAAAACCAGTAACTTTCTATTCATCATTACAACCTAGAAAGTCCACTGCTGAACGAAGGCCTCCCCTAATGATTTCCACGCGGACCGATCCCTTGCAGTTGACATCCATCTGCTACCTGCCACCTTAACCAGATCATCAGACCATCTGGTTGGTTATTTACAAAGTAATAGTAACTTTTTTACTTTGTAAATAACCAAAGTAATAGGTGAGAACTTATAAATCAATCTTTGACGGTCTATTTTTCTATTAATTGAAGCAGAAATAATTTAAGAAAAAAATTATAAAATCACTTAGCTCTATATGGATTTTTCACAACATTGCTCGTACTCAGCACTTTATTAAGGTTAAAAACTCATACATACTAGTATATTTCATTTTCATTGAGATACGAATTCGTTACAGTTTATTGTAATTTAATCACTTAAAACCTACATTAAATAATGTAAAATTGTGTTAATACAAATGCTGAATATTGAACTCAATGATACGAATTCAATAAAAGATATTAATACCTACTGTATAACAAATAAAAGAGATTTAAAAAATATGTGCGCCTTTACACAAACATTAAAAGAAGGTATCGATTTAAAATTTCCAAAAATTCAAAGGTAAGGTGCTTCAAGATTATATGAATTTGGAGTACATTATCCAAAAAATATTCCGCATCAAAATTCGTTATGTAGTTAAAAAAAAATAAGCGCACATATGGACATAGGGCAGAAAAAGGGACTTCCTTTTATACTATGTAGTGATTACAAATCGCAGCCAAAAGACGGCCACAATTCTACTAATTTCCTTGAAATTACGACACCATTACTATACTTGTCAATCCAACCATAAATTTAGTAATACGGTACAACTTTCAAGTAAATGGTTTAGATAGTAATTATAAAGTAGAATGAATTGTCAAATAGTACAACCAATCAAAATCTAACCACAAAACGGAACAAGTAAGTGCAAATTTTTATTATTGATACAAAATTCCGATCCTATTAGTGCATTTTAAATTTGCGGAATTAGGGACCAGTACGCAATGCGGTCGCCTTAAAAGATCATACGGGATGTTGGTCGCATCGCAACATTACCGTACAATATTGACTTCTTTGTTTGTAAAGGACCACCCTATAGCTTACATGTTGTGGTACGCAAACATCTTTGTGCTCTTATGGACACAAGTATCTTAAGAACTGTCAGAACGCCAATTAAATGGCATTCCTGGTATTGGGATCAGCAAAATAATTCAGTTCTACTACTAATAAATAGTACTAGTTTTAACCCAAAATCACTTCAAGTTGTTATTTTGGCTGCCGTAAAATTAAAAAAAATAAATAAATAACACATTGTTCTTGTATTACTGGCTTTACAAAAATACATGTCAAGCTTTTTGATAAGCAGGGGCAAGCCTTGTTACAATTTTGTTATTAGTGCTATTATATTTTTCATTTTAGTATAATTATATGTAAGCAGTAACTTACTTTAATATGGTTTGATTATTATGAGCAGTGCTGTATACTGTTTCTAAAAGTTTTCGGTTGTTACATTATTTAATAAAATTAGGAAACATGTATGAGTTAAAGCAAGATCTGGATAGTAAGTTAATTCAAAGCATGACATTGCTGTTGTTAAAGTCGTTGATTCATCATTTTGTTTGAAAACGTATTGTTTTCGAGTTTTTCCTTGAGCGTAGAATTCAAAGACAATAGTAGGGGAGCAATGTTTTATGTGAACTTAAATCATGTTTATTTTGTACTTGTATGAGATAAAACAATATCGTCGGATGGGTAATTTCGTAGCTAACTTGCACACACAATTTTTCTAGTGGGACTTTTCGTTTTATTACTCTGTTAAAGTTTGCATAGTTATGTGTTTTGTTATGTCACTGATATATTAAGTAAGAAAAGAGTACGGAATGTTGAGATAAAACTTAGAATTCGCATGAGAAAGTATTTTGTGTGGTTTATTTATTTATCGATTATCCAACACATGACAACACTTTATAGATGCAGATACAATAACACTGGATGTAATATAGAGTGCATCAAACACTGACATTTAAACACTTCGTGTGAAAATTGAACAAGCTACAATAATCAAATAAAAAGAGGTGTATCAGGTATTAACTTAAAAGATTCAGATCTCAAGCTTTTTCTATGGAATAAGTTAATTATTAGCATTTTAAAATATTATTTATTTATTTTTACGTAAGGCAACTCAAAAAAATGCACATATATTACAACTCATGGTATTACAGCTATGGCTTGCAGCCAGTGAAAAGCCAAAATAATTCTAAAAACATCTCACAATTTGTGTTTTGTGCTTATCATGACCAATTTACATCAAACATTTATTAAATACTTAAAACAATTACAACATCCTAAATTTATAATCTACGTAATAACCATTCTTTTTTGCATGCAAATTAAGTGCCCGGGTGATTTCCTTTATTTTAACAAACACTTCTTTAAGAGTTAAGTTTGAAAAAGTCCTTTTCTTTGCTCTTGGCATTGTTTTGTGCTGGAGTTTTTCTTTTAACGATCTCTTAATATAGCTTGGGATATCTGAAACAATGAGATAGTTCATTTGTATATAATTGTTGATAAATATTAATAAATATCCACTGATATACGCATAGTGCCATCTAGTTCCAATCTAAGCATTTAGCCTGTGATATGGGTGCATTATGGGTGCTAATTAATGGATTATAATAACAAACCATTTTGTAAATACATACATATTATACATAGAAAACAATTGATGATTAAATTATTAAATTCAGGTTCAAAAACAAAACTTATAAATATTAAATAATAATCTACCACTGGTTCGGACTGTTTGTCACTGAGAAGAATACAGCAAGAAACTCGGAAGTTGAGTCGACTGTTTCAGTCTGAGAGAGTCATGGTTACAAATAGCCGACTTGACAGGAAACCTTACAGAAAACCAGAGTTCCAAAACTTTGTTTGAAAACTGACAGAATGTAGTTTATTTAAGAATATCTTTCCAAAATTAAACATAAGGAGCGAACCTTAGACGAAACAAAACGTTTTATACACAAAATCATCATTAATTATCATTACAGGCAATGGCTCCCACGGGGCCTGATCCCTAGCTGTTGACATCCATCGGCTACCCAGCACCTTAACCAGGTCGTCAGTAGTAATAAATAAGACAATATATAATGGCATTCACACAGCGCTATCTAGCCCCCATATTATGCGCAAGCTTGTATTTGGGGTACTAAACAACTGATAAACATACTTACATATTTTTTTTTGTAAATACACATATATTACATACATATATAAAAACACCCAGACCAATACAAATAGACATGTTCATGCAAATATTTGTACTACCCGGGTATCGAACCCGGAGCCCTTGGTGTAGTAGCAGACGTCTCAACCGTTACACCAAATGGGTCGGTGAGGGACTGGGTACCGAAATTAACGTCTGTCGGTTAAATCTTAAACCTTAACACAGTAGCATTCCCTGTATCTCTCATTTTAGAACATTACTCGTACTACAGTAGCTAGTCGAGCTTTGCTTGCACTAAGTTTAACTGTATGCATACTGCAGCCACCGCAAACAAACATTACGTTGTAAATATTAGCTCTACCGGTAATCTTCTGAAGATATCTTATTATAAAGCTATGTACTACAAACGTAGAACAATTTAATAATGTTTAATGTTATGATAAGGCATTGTATAAAATAATCTTCCATAGCTTTGTTATGCGGGAAAGAATGTCTTGAAATAGGACGTTACAGGGTGATGATGATGATGATTGCTTTTATAATAATCGATTTAGACCTAGATATTGATGACCCATTTGGTGTGTAGCGGTTGAGACGTCGGCTGCTACACCACTGGTTTTGGGTTCGATACCCGGGCAGTACAAACATTTGTGTGCATGAACATGTCTATTTGTAATGGTCTGGGTGTTTTCCATGTATTCACAAAATAAATGTATATGTGTGTAAAAAAATATATATGTATAAGTATGTTTTATGTTTTGTAGAGCGTCTGTGGCTCAGTGGTGTGGACTGTCGCCTTCCTACCGGGAGGGCTGAGGTTCAAATCCCGACACGTACCAATGTATTATCGAATTTTCGAAAAATATATGTACGTTATCCGACGCTCTTACGGTGAAGGAAAACATCGTGAGGAAACCTTCATGCACGCCTGCGAAGAGATTCGAAGGTTGTGTGTGAAGTCGTCCAATCCGCACTGGGCCCGCGTGGACGACTAAGGCCTAATCACCCTATACGGGTAGGCTCGTGCCCCTCGGTGGGGACGTTTAATGAGCTGATGATGATGTATAAGTATGTTTATCTGTTGTTTAATATCCATAATACAGGCTTCACGCTTTGTATGGGGCTAGATGGCACTGTGTGAATGTCAATGGATATTTATTTACTTCTTTATATCGATAAAAGTATTTTCTTTATCAAAGTCACAGATTTTACAGAATGCATATCGTGCGTAGAACCGATAGTTGATGGCTGAAAAGGTTCTCGATTCTTGTCTTGTCCACAAAATTAAAAACGAATCGTAGGCCGACCGCCACCCAGATGAATAGATAACACGGTTAAGGTGGTGGGTATCAAATGAATGTCAACTGTTAGGGATCGTTGCGATGAAATCATTACCGGAGGTTGACTTCAGCAGTGGATATTGTGTAGGCTGTAATAATGATGATAAATCCAAAGTCGGTTTCTGATTATTACTGTCACTAATGCCTTTGTCCTTTCAATAACAGTATTGTACAGACAAGTACAGACTTCACTAGCAGGATTTCCCAATATTGTACTGCCAGAGTGTTTAAATAAAAACCGATTTAAAACTGCATTTTTGTCTGCAACAAAACTGCAATCAATATTCGTACGTACCGTTGTTGGCATAGTATTCAAATTGCGATAACACAGTCGAGGCAAGCGCGAGCGCAGCGGCCAACGCGACTAGCATTGTGCAGTGTTTTTGTTCCTTAAACCGACTTTGTTTTGCAAACTGAAACTGTAGGGTGCTAACTTCTTCAGTATTTCTTGTAGGCCTAGAGATATGCACCAATTAATTTGTAATACTTAAGACTTTTTTTTTGGTCTGATGACTTGCGAAGGGTTGCCAGCGGGGGATGGATGCGAGCTGCTCAGAATTGGAATGGTTGGCGCTCTTTGCCAAAGAACGCTGTTGGCCGATTGATTGATTGAAGACTTTTATTTTCTTCAACCTATCGCAGTCTACTATTGAAGAGAATACTATTATTATACGAGGTGACTGAAGCATATGAGGTATAATTAGAAATATATGGGAGTACCATGCTACAGTCGGAGTGATACTACAGCCACACGAAAACTTGTGTAAAACTTAACGTTGGATTTTTTCATTATCATCAGGTCATCAAACGTCCAGACCGAGGGGCACGTGCCTACCCGTATATGGTGTATTGACCTTAGTCGTCCACGTGGGCCAAGTGCGGATGGGCTGACATCACACATAACCTTTGAATCTTTCGCAGGCGTGCGCAGGTTTCCTCAAAATGTTTTCCGTCAGCGTTAGAGCATCAAATAAACGGACATATAATTTCGAAAATATGAAAAGACGTGTCGGGAATTTAACTTGCATCCTACAGATCGGAAGGTAACAGTTGCCACATCAATGAGCCACCAACGTTCATTGGTGTATTTCTTCGAGTGAGTGATATTGCCATATTTCTTCATCTCGAACTCTCATTGCCTTTTTCTGCTTTTGCCCTCTTCCCATATAAGGGCTAGCGAGGTCGTTGCACCTTCAGCGTTATTATGGTCCATGCGAGGGGATGACTACCCATTAAGTGAATCATATCAAAATAATATCAATCATTCAAAATACACTGCATGATTATTTCAATCTCACCTATGTCTCCCGCCACTCACGTACAAAGAAATAAATAAATTTAAAGCAAATTTAAAAATCCATTGATCTTATTTGATATAAACCAATATATAACAAACAATGTGTAAATGCCCAAAACCGACGCTCCAAAAATAGCCAGCGAAATGTCCGAATCTTAATTTAAACATGTGTACAAAATAATTAGGCCCGTCCATGTAATTCAAAAGTTCAGCTTTATTGGATTTGGACATATAAAGGACGTATTCTCAAAACTCATTAACATTTCAACAGCCGACTGCACATATATATGAAACAATTAAGCCCAATGAAATCGGAACTCGTCAAAACTGGGAAAAATGTAATTAAAAGTTAAATGAAGTATGACCATGGCATTGAGAAGTAATGGAATGATCAGAATCGAGACATTATTTATGAAGTATACGCATATGGTTTAAGAAATAATGAAGTGCCTTTTTTGGATGTTTGGGTTTATTTTAAGATTGACATAGAATTGTCTAACATTCTTAGTTTTGAGGAACATATGGTTAGATTTAAGTCGATTTTTTGGCTGGTATTACAGGATTAAAAATAATACAAATTATAATACCAAATTTTATGTCATTTTAAAAGTTATATTACAAAATTACAAACTGCGAAGGACTGAATCTCTGGGCGATGTTATGAATTCTGCAAATTAAGGAAATCTCATTTTTTCAAGATATTTTTAGCGTTTTGATAAATATATCATCTTATTTATTCATCAAGTAAACATTGATCATAGTTTTAATTCCGAGTGGCATTTTTTACAAGTTTAGGTACCTTAAGCATGTTCAGACAAAAAATAAAATGTTATGTAGTTATCAACTTTGTTTAACATTCAGGAGAAGAGTGAAGATCGTTACATTTTCCAGAAGGGGTAAGTACATTGTATGAAATACGCCGGGCTAATTACATATATCCATATTCCCTCTTTTTCTTTGACCAGGAAAAAACATAACAACAAAACGAAATTACAAATAAGATTCAATAGTTGCGTTTGGTAAAATAATTTTTATTGAACGTCGTATGAAAAATTGATTGTATTACAAAATAAGAATAACGTACCATCAACGTAACCTGGCTCTAGGACAACTGCTTTTTGTTTTGCGTTGTTCTTTCGTTGTTTTCGTTTTGTTTCAAACCCGTTGAAACGTGTACACCAATCTGCTAAATCCATGAACACCTCGGATATTTTTATATAAAATTGATTTTGAAGCTGAAAATAACATATTATACATACATCGTATTATACGATCGACTAAATATGGAACAATGTATAAATATTTATTAGTATTGGTTGAGAAGTCGGTGGCTCAATGGTGTGGACTGTTGCCCTCTTACCGGGAACGCTGAGGTTCAAATCCTGCCACGTAATAATGCGTTTTCGAATTTTAGGAATTATATGTACGTTATCTGACGCTCTTACGGTGAAGGAAAGACATCGCGAGAAAACCTGCGCACGTCTGCGAAGAGATTCAAAGGTCGTGAAGTCATCCAACCCGCGCTGGTTCTACGTGGACGACTAAGGCCTAAACACCTAAGACCTATACGGATTGGCCCGTGCCCCTTGGCGGGGACGTTTAATGAACTGATGATGATTTGAAGTTGGCTTTAACATCAGAGTAAGTTGATGACTACGATGGTGTTATATGTATCAAGTACTTTTATACTAATAAAATCATGTGTGTCTATTGCTTAGTGCTCATAGCATAAGTTCTTAGCTTTAAACGGGGATAGATAGTGCTGCGTGGATATCTATGGACTTTTATTTTATTTATAAGCAGAAAATAAAACCTAAAACATTATATAAATGCATATATATAAATCTGGTAGAGAATGCCTTTAGGCATTAAGTTCGCTTTTGTGCTTAAAAATAAATTATATTTATGTACTTAGATGGTAAAATAAATAAAATCTACTCACATAACTAGAAATCGTTCTTTGCTATAAGAAATATTATAGACGATCACCATCTATTTTGTTCCACTTGCACCTTCATTACAAATTCACGAAATTTACTGCAACACACATAGTTTTAATTAGTTCAATTCCAACGTAAATGCATCTGTGTACAGCTGCAAAGGTTCCCAGCTACGTGCAGTCCAATGATATTCTGTATACAAAAAGGTAGATACGCCATCCGTGCCTCAAAAACGATCCGCCGAAGAGAGTACAGTTTGTACTCTTTTGTTCAGGTAAATGTGTTCGAAATTCCAAATATGTGTATGTGTGCTGTCACTGCCTGCGGAACACTTTTTTCGATTGTTTTGTGAGTATATCACGAATCCATACTTTTTTACATCATTGGTGCAGTCGGCAAAATAAACACGTGTAATTGAAACTAAGCACTGCTGGTACTCCAAGCAAGAGATTAGATGCCTTGCGTTGTGTCCACTAAGAATAAGTAAGACCTTTTTGAATTTTTATTATATGAGATGGTCGGCTGCAACACCAAGGGTTCCGGGTTCGATCCCCGGACAGTAAAAACATTTGTGTGCAAGCACATGTCTGTTCGTAATGGTCTGAGTGTTTTCTATGTATAATATGTATGTATTTACAAAAAAATATATATAATTATTTAGTGCCCGTTATTTAGTGCCCATTATACAGACTTCACGCTTAACTTGGGACTAGATGGCGCTGTGTGAATGTCCGTGGATACTTATTTATTTAAATCAATTGGTGAAGGAATTCAATGAAATTTCAGACAGACGAATTTGACTTCATACATGCCGTCCAGCAACGCCCTACGCTGACGTTAGAGTTGCTTAAATGTTTGGCATGAGAGCCATCTGCTGTTTCATAGAAGGTGAATGTCGACACATGTGCTGTTTTTGGTTGAGATGTCGGCTCTTACACCAAGGGACATGTTTTTAGTCAGATTGTGTATTTACTTAGTTTACTGTTTATCCAAGCATATCTTTCACAAGAAGTCCTCGAATGGCTCAAATACCCAAGGCTAATACGAACGGACTTCATATTCATGCACACAACTGTACTGACTTTGGACCATACCTGGAACCTTTGGTGTATGAAATATATTTTTTTGGAGGGTATGCCACAGATATGAAAACCAACAACATTCATTGTTTGCTTTAAAAAACCTTTATAAAGAACATTCACCATCATCAGCTCATTATACGTCCCCACCGAGGGGATCACTTAGTCATCCACGCGGGCCCAGTGCGGATTGCCTGAGTTCACACTCAAACTTGAATCACTTCGTACACGTGCGCAGGTTTTCCTTCACCGTAAGAGCGTCGGATGAACGTTCATATAATTTTGAAAATTCGTAAAGTTTTACGTGGCGGGGTTTGAACCGGGTCCGTAATTATTGTTCGGCACACATTCTAGATCAGAAGGCCGTTCACACCGACGCCAACAACATTTATTGCTTGCCTTAAAAAACCTTTTTAAAGAACATTATCAGTATCAAATCCATTATTCGCCGCGTCAACTGTCCCACAAAAGAACCGCATCTAGACAAACTGCGGTCGCGCCGATCCATCAAAGGTCTCAAAACTAGACATGGCCGATATCAAAATGTAGTTACTATTGTCCCTTGCCGATAAAATATGAGCAGTGACGTTGACAAATCGGCGCCTCGGAACGCTGGAATTCTAGAGGGAAAGTTCATTTACTGTTCAACTTGCGCGATTTTAAGACGATTTTTCTTTGTTGCCAGTGTTTGGACGTGTTTATGCTTTATTTGTATTATAAATTATAGGTGTAGGTGAAATCTTAAGCAAATACGCTATACTGTGTAAATACAGAATTCTGCAAATTCTCGTAAAATATCAATATTAAATAGATAACTTTTTGTTTTGCTAAAATATTTTAATGCCATTACTGTAATTAAATTATTACTGTATTTTTTTACTAAACAAATATTTAAAAAGAGTTTCTTAACATGGCATGAAATGTACGATTTTGTATTGAAGTTTGTATGTAGGTTTCTAACCCTTGTCTTTTACGGCGTTTTACAGCAAATTAAGATAACACTAATACTCATTAAAGTCCAGGCCCATACGGCCGTATGTTCTTAGTTAAACTACCATTAAACTTGTAAAAACATATTTATTGTTTAAAATAACATACTTAGTATGGTAAATTCACGAAAGATGACTGCGCAGTAGTCATTCTTAAGTATTCTTAGTTCGATAGCGGCGACACGACGGAAATTCTTGTATTTTGTTTACACTCATGAAAATTGACAATATGACATAATTCTATTGTTGGACTATCATTAAATACTCACAATCTTGCGCAGAATGCCCCCATTTGTGATTATCTTTCGAGAATCGTACTATACTTATATTACAATCGATTAAAAATCATGATATTATTTTGTACAAACTGAAATAAACATGCACACCTATATAATAATTAGAAATCCAATTAAAGCGTAGGAAGTATATTCAAGTTAATAATAGGCTTGTTATCACGAAGTATCCGGTCAGGATACGTTTCCGTAAACATTAATCAATGGGCGAGCGGGAAAAAAAGTCTATTGTAGAGCCAATGTTTACAAGCGTGGGAGTCCGGACTCTGTTATCGCGCCAAAAAATGTGTGTCTTTCACTAGTGATGCGCTTTGATAGATTAAAATTTTCGATATCGAATGTAATGAAATATTTTTTTATTAAGAATATTCTCTCAATTTAATTTCTCATGACAGCTAGCTTATCGTTTACTGGTTAGGGTTGTGGCTAATTGGCTACTAAGTAAAAGAAAATCCTTTAGAACTCAGTGGTGAAGGGTTTGCTACTACTTCTTCAGATTCAACTAATTATATTACTATTCAGTCATATAGTATCTGTATATTATCTGTGGTATTGTGTATATAAGTGAGCTAACGGTAGATTGTTAAACTAACTTTCATAACTTATATAAACGTTAAGTCCCGTATTCTAGGTCGAGCCTAAGCATTAATCTTTACTTAAATAGAGTTAGAAAGGGATGCCGCTATTTATCGTATATAGCGCTATCCTTTTCTAACTTAATTAAGTAAATATCAACATTGAATCTCGTCCTATTACAACATACTTAGTATGTTAAGTATGACTTAATTATAGTTTATCATGGAATAACAAACACCCCTTAATC
Source organism: Leucinodes orbonalis (assembly GCA_019425675.1). NCBI lineage: Eukaryota > Metazoa > Arthropoda > Insecta > Lepidoptera > Crambidae > Leucinodes > Leucinodes orbonalis. The sequence continues at coordinate 206,019 of PQWD01007880.1, read as the reverse complement.
GTGTACATATTTAGAGTGAAGATCGTAACACACTGTTCTACTGTGAACTAACCGGTGAAAAATGTACCACTATTTGATTAAAAAAAGACATTAACACAGCGCCATCTAGCCCCAAGTTAAGCGTGAAGCCTGTATTATGGGTATTAAAACAACGGATCAACATACTTATACATATTTGTTTTTTAGTAAATACATACATATTATACATAGAAAACACCCAGACCATTACAAACAGCCATATTCATGCACACAAATGTTTGTACTGCCCGGGGATCGAACCCTTAGTGTAGCAGCCGACGTCTCAACTGCTACACCAAATGGGTCGATAATTTGTGTATTTTTATTTTCTAAACCCGCTTAATGAATTTTAAATTTCTCCACATTTTGTTTCCACGCACATCACTAGCCCGGCATAAATAGGCCGGCGACTTTGACAGATCGTTCGAGTCGTGTTTTGTTAAATAAGTCGAGTCGCCCAACGGGCTCTTGCTCTATTTTCTCCTATCTCCGCGCCTACTATTTGTTCGGCGTTGCTTTTTGTGCGTTCCCGATCTGATACTCATGTCTTTTGACAGGCCTTTTTCTGTACTGCGATAGGTTTATTTAGGACAATTTGCTTAAGTCTTTACTCTATTTCGTTTTTACCCTTGTATTATTTTAATTATTTTAGATTTCGATGAATATATGATAATGATAATGAAGATATCTTCATTATCAGCTCATTAAACGTCTCCGACGAGGGGCACGATCCTAATCGTAAAGTGTATAGGGCTTAGTCGTCCATGCGGGCCCAGTGCAGATTGGCTGACTTCACTCACAACCTTTGAATCTCTTCGCAGGCGTGCGCAGGTTTCCTCACGATTTTTTCCTTCATCGTATAAGCGTGTATAGAAAAAAAATCGAAAATTCGAAAATACATTGGTACGTGGCTGGATTTGAACCAGCGCTCTTACAAATATTTGCTATGAATAACGCAAATTCTTACTAATCATCATTATCACAGGTACATACATCCATTGCGTTCAGTAAAATGATATCCCATGATGACTTTAACGCGGATCGATGTCGACATCCATCGGCTAACCGCTACTTTAACCAGGTTAACACAAATGTTATCCAATACAAGATTTGATAAATAATTTGCTTCTTCAGCCTTATGCTGCAATGTGGGGACCGGAAGATATAATGAAAACACGTATTGAGTGCACTCTAAGTATATTGTCTATCAATAACTTACAAACACAAAAGCCAATAACCGATCAAAAGCAATACAATTTTTGTCTAATTCAAATACCATAAAAATCGTTTCAGGTATGGGTCATTTATCATTGTAGACTTCAAAATACAAAACATCATGCATTTTGCAGCCATTAACAGAACTTGAGCTTTGCGAAGGTGGCATTTAGATTGGAGCCTTCGACTTGGAGTCAGGGAATTGCAATGAATCATCTCGTGTCTCCATCCTTGTGGCAGGTCTCGTTCGGATGATTGATGGACCGAGTAATTATGGCGATACAATTTCAACCAAATATTTCACAATTATTGAACCGGTTACTTGAGGGTTTGATATTACTTATGATTTGGGTTTAATTTGCAATCAAATCTTCTTTGGTTCCTTGGTAAATTTTGAATGCTTTACGAGGATATTTATCGTCTTAATTGAAAGTTAAGATCGATGAAAAGCAAATAGACAAATCATTTTTAAAATGTTGGTGTGCTGTATCAAAAATACTTCGTTGCATATTTTTTAAAGTTTAAGAATAATAATGTTAACTTGTATAAACATTGTGTTGAAATGATAAATTTAATTAAATGTGTGTAAGATCAAAACTCATTCCAGATTTTTATTTAGAAATTGGTAGAACGTGATTTAAGAAAATAGCGCTGAAAATTGACTTGTTTTCCTTATACTTTTATCTTTCAAATGATAAATGCTAAATTCTTATTGCTTTGTAAACAAATAGAACTTCACTTTCGTGACTAACCGCTTTTTGAAACACCTAAAACAGAATGAAAAATAATACTTATTCAGTAGCTTTCCTTGTTATAATTATTCTTGTCAGGTAAGTCCTTTTATAATTTGATATTTTTATCCACCAATAAGCAATAGCAATGGCACTTACTAGTGGACATGTTCCACCATTTGCTTGCCTAGATACTTGAGTTTTACTTAGGTCCTGACAGATACCCAAACGCTCAATACTACCAAGATAGCAGTGCAATCAAAAACTGTGTGATACAAAAATTGAACCTCGAAGTTAAATAAATAAACTCCTTTAGATAAATAATTTAACTTCAATATTATGCAGGTCATTTCTAGTCACACGATACTATTATTTCGCGTTAAGATATCCGTTCTCTATCCTTATCGAGTAATATTACTTGAAACCTTGTTCTTTATAAATACAATATCAAAAATTTCATCAAAAACGGCCAATTTAATAAAATTAAACTTTTATCGTCTAATAGGTTAGATGCACAGATTTCCCAATACAGGAGATGGGGCAAGCCGCGTTTAAAGTGCGACAACTGTAAGCTCAACGAGCATACACTGGCTACCAGTTTACGCTCTGTGAGACGAGTCAAGACGCACGAATATAAGAAGAAATTACCGTTTTTTTCCAAAATGCCATCCTGTGCAATTGTAACATGACATCATCGCAATGAATCAGTAAATTTACCAAGAAATATAATAACTTTTCACAGGTAAGAACCGAAAAGAAATTGCGACACTGGGACTGCCTATAAACTTGGCGGCTTGTCCAGTCTAATGTATATTCTGATGTCTGTGGTTAGATGTCACTGACCTTAATGAAAACTACAATTCTATGGAATCACGTCACATTATTTTTACAAGAAAGTTCCAGAAACGTATTCAGTCAGTAATGAGCGTAATCAGTGTAATTACGCAAGAACACACATTTCCTCGTGATTAGACGAGCGAATTGTTCGGCCCACGGCCTCAGAAATGGATGTAAGGAATTATGATAATGTTTTATGATAATGTGTCTAACGACTTCGCAGAAGTCTTAGTTGGTGGGACACACGGGTGGGAATATTGGCGAGCTGACAGACTCAGCTGCAAAAAATGTGTGCGAAGTTTTATTTACTCGGTGGTAGACTCGGTACCACCGCAGTGCCAGATATCGTCCCGTGCTATGTTTCGGGATGAGGGCACTGTAGCTAGTAAAATTACCGGGTATATGAGACTTAAGATCTGTTGTCTCCGGGCGCAGTGCGGCATTGATGGAGAATAAAATAACTGTATCAGTTGTTGGTCTCAATCAATGCCGCTCTGTCATGGTCAGGCGTATTACTTACCATCAGGTGAACGTCCTGACCATCTGTACGCTTTGAAACATAAAATTAATAGTAACCATGACACTATTTGATGCTACAATAATATTTGACTTTGACTCCAATGTCTGCTCGAAGACTATCGGTGGAAAGATAAAAAGAAAATATATTATTTATGGGGACATTTATCGACAGTAGGCCTTTGACTATTTTAGCTGTATTAGCTTGTAGAGTGTTTATAAAAACATTTAGTAAAGGCGTTTCTTGTTCCGCATTTTCTTTGCCAATAGCATCCAGTGAAGCCCACTCAACGTAACCACCAAATCTATCGTGACTATTTAAAATATATGTAAATGAGTTGACAAATTAAATAGAGTAGCTTAGTTGTTCTATCACTTAACATCCCTATTATGAATCCAGTGTTACCATATGAAAACGGAAAAAATATAAAGTAAAATACCTAGTGTGGTTGAAAAAAATGCCCGTGTGTTGCAAACACCAAGAAGGCAGATGGCGACAATTGGACATTATACACCGTTTCTTCAGCTAATCCGCCTTTCCAACCAATTAATTCTCTTATTAAAGTAAAATGAATTAAAATAAAGAAGCACGCCTGTTTTCGCAACAATTGAAATGTATTCGACTCAACCAAACGTGTTCTGCGTATAATACATTTCTTATTTTTGTGCTCGAATAAATATCTTTCTCACAGATTGCTACATTACTTCGGCCTTGGTTCACTTCACATGCGATGGAAATCTTCAAAGCGACAAAAGTAATTTAAAAAGAAATGTTTCACATTTTTTTCTCACCTTAGAAGGTACATAAAAAACAAGGAGTATAAATATACTGCTTCAATAAGTATCCTAGCTTGTAGTTAGGGTACTAAACTACAAGGAACTTGTAGTGAGGGTACTAAACTACAAGGAGCTTCTAGTTTAGTACCTTAAAATGTTGCTGTGTGAATGTCAGTGGATATTTATTTGTAGGCGTCGAAATCTTTTGACGACGTTTGTGGTGTAATAGTCGAGAAGTTCTGGTTTCTATCCACGAGCCAATGGCTTCCTAGTTCCTATCAGTGGACACTGAGGAGCCTATGCCCCACTTCGGTTTCACTGTACATTAATTGCTCTCTTTTCCACTTATCGCAGTCCACTGTTGGGCATAGGACTGCGCTCATTTTGCGCCAGATATTCCGGTCCTCCGCTTTTTTCATCCAACCTCACCTTTCGCAAGTCGTCGGTCCATCGGGCTGGAGGGCGTCCGCTACATTTTCTAAGACGCGATCTCCACTCAAGAACTCGTCTGCTCCAACTGCTCACTCTTAGATCAAAAGATGATACTTGATATTCAAAACCTGCACCTGTTATATACCTATACTCGTACTAGCTGCCACCTTAACCAAGTCATCCTCCACTGAATAGGGGTCACTTTGCGTTTCGAGGTCTTCACTACCAACTTCNGATAGCGTTCATAAAATCAGCACCAAACCCATTTGTGTGCGGTGCTTACAAAGGGGACGTCACACCACCTTGATGGGGGTCGGAATTTAAACGGGCCACATAACGATACCAGGATTTTCCGTACCTTTGTTCACATATTTCTTGTGCCCAATCCGAGAAGTTTGCCTTTGGAGGTAGGAAACTAAAAAAAGCTGCGGCAATAAATTTAGGCTAAGAAAACGAGAAAAGGGTTTGTCTTTATAGTCTTCGGACTGGAACTAATTCCGAGTTTCGGAGATCTATTATTGACAATGTTTTCAACGTGTATATTATTAAAATATTCACATCATCATCACATAAACCATTTGCAATGGTTGGCTCCTCGTGATAAATCACATTATTGGGCAGGATATATAGAGCGTCGGTGGCTCAGTGGTGTGGACTGTCGCCTTCCTACCGGGAGGGCTGAGGTTCAAATCCCGACACGTACCAATGTATTATCGAATTTTCGAAAAATATATGTACGTTATCCGACGCTCTTACGGTGAAGGAAAACATCGTGAGGAAACCTTCATGCACGCCTGCGAAGAGATTCGAAGGTTGTGTTTGAAGTCGTCCAATCCGCACTGGGCCCGCGTGGACGACTAAGGCCTAATCACCCTATACGGGTAGGCTCGTGCCCCTCGGTGGGGACGTTTAATGAGCTGATGATGATGATGGGCAGGATATAAGTATGAAATATTAATGCTTAAATGCATCCAATCATTAATATGCCCATCATCGGGCACTGTAAAACATTAGCCTTCTCTAATAAACGCAATCTATCCTGGTCTTCAGCAGTTTTCATCTACCACATTTTAAAGTACATTTGATTAAAGTTCATAATTAATTTTGATTGGGGCACAGTGAAAAGGATAACATCAACTGCACCATCTAAAGTTAAGCGTTAACCTTGTGTACGGGTACTAAACAACTGATAAACATAATTATAAACTTTTTGAACATATAATACATATAAAACACCCAGACCAATACAAACAGACATGTTCATGCACACAAAGTTTGTTCTGCCCGGGGATCGAACCCGGAACTCTTGGTGTAGTAACCGAAGTCTTCAGTGTTCCACCAAATGGGTCGTCATTGTCATTATGAAATATATGGAAAATCTTTATAGCATTACAGCACTACGAAGTCGAGGAGTTAGATTTTCAACTAGTGCATTTTTTTATTATTTGTAATTAGAAATTTATACTGGGAAGATAATTATTATAAAGGCAGTTAAAGATATGGCGATGTAATAAATAATTTTATTTTGAGCGTTTCGGATTTCGTTTCAAACCCAATCACCATCTTAATTGCTGTTAATCGCGATAAATTATGTTTCAGTTGTTAAAATATCATCTATTTCCGAACGAAATTAATTTATTCCATCAAATGTATTTAGAGAAATTCGGCAAGATAATATTTGTTTATTTAGGAGCCACGCGAAATACGGGAGAGCTCTCATGTCAATATGACTAGTATGTCCCATTTCATATTCCTCAAAAGGTATTACATACCTTTCAATGTTTTTGTACATAGACTTCAAAAGCTGGGAGTAAACACACCGTTTTTCCTACCTGAAAAAAAGCCTGTCCAGTGATTGAAATAAAGTAAGCCGAAACAATATCCGAATCGAGTTAATACGAGCCTGATAGTAAATTTCCTACCGGTTTACTGTAACTGACCAAACTCGATGCACTTGGTGCTGGGAAATTAGTACCTAAAGTTTGTGTACCAAGAACGAGAATTGCTTGTGCAATTATTTTGTATAGGGTGACACTAGGTGAACACTGGAATCCGAGTCAGCCAACGTTGTTGATAAGGGTCGCAGTTCCTAAGGCGACGGTGTCCTATCGGGCTTTACTCCCACTTAAGGCAACGTTCTAAGTCAAAAGGATTCGCGATTCTTTAATTAGTATCTAATTTCTGCAGCGTCAGTGTTTTCAAATTTACGAATAGAAAAATGCAACGAAAATACTTAAGAAGAAGTTTTAATTTATTAAGGAGCTATTTCTTATGTTTTAACATTATACAGATATGATGTCGACTGCGTGTGAAAATTATTAGGGGAGTAATTCGTTTAATAGTTCTTTTTAATGATGTAAGGAATCACTGTCTATCATCATCATCATTATCAGCTCATTAAACGTCCCCACCGAGGGGCACGAGCCTACCCGTATAGGGTGTTTATGCCTTAGTCGTCCACGCGGGCCCAGTGCGAATTGGCCGATTCGTAGGCGTGCGCAGGTTTCCTCACGATGTTTTCCTACACCGTAATAGCGTCGGATAACGTACATATAATTTCGAAAATTCGAAAACATATTGGTGCGTGGCGGGATTTGAAACTCAGCCCTCCCGGATGGAGGGGAACAATCCTCATCATTGAGCCACCGACGCTCTCGCTTTCAATCTCAGTCAACTGTCTATACTAATAGTATAAAGCTATAGATTATTTTTGAACACGCTAAGCTCATGAACTACATAAAACTTTAAAAAAAAAATCTTTTGAAATTAATGAAACGATCTTACTACAATGATTCGTGATAGGCTCACAAAACAATCGAAAAAAGTGTTTCGAATGCAGAGACAGCACACATACACATATTTCGAATTGCGAACACTCTTCGGCGGTTGGTTTTTGAGGCACGTATGGCGTATCTACCGTTATATATACAGAATATCATTGTCTTACTAGCGCATTTTAAAATTAACGTAATCAGGACCGGGTAGAAACGGTCAGCACACAATTTCCCAGTAGCAAATCGCTAACTCTTACGTCTTGTGATTCATCGAAAGTCGTAAGTCCCCGGTAACAAATTGAGTTTACAACATTGGATTACGAGCCAAATTAGATCATATTTCTCTAGCCACTTTATGTTAGTATTAGTTACTTTGTCCCGGCGTTATCATGTCTCAATAGTTGGGTGACTGGTTAATTTTGAAATTGATGTGTGAAACTATTAGGCTGACATTTGGATGATATACTACGTGGCTAGACGACCCATTTGGTGTAATGGTTGCGACGTTGGCTACTACACCAAGGGTTCCGGGTTCGATCACCGGGCAGTACAAACATTTGTTTGCATGAATACGTCTGTTTGTATTGGTCTGGGTGTTTTTATGTATAATATGTACATTTTTACAAGAAACAAATGTATTTAATTATGTTTATCAGTTATTTTGTACTCTAACAACAAGCTTGTACTTAAAATGGGACATAACACCACTACACACACACTACACCTAACCACTAGTGCAGTTAGTACTCTTTATGACTTTAGTATCCATTCATATGCATAATTATTGATAGACGCACTTCGAAATCAAGTACATATGAAACTCATTTCAATATTTCCATGCTCTGTCATTAAAGAAAGAAAAGGGCAAATGGATATGCTGGCGGAACTAAAAAAACCACAAACATGTAACCTTTTTATCGCAAGGGCACACAATTCCATTGTTTTCATTTATCCACACAAAAATAATTGACAAACATAAATTCACGATGGCACAGTGCGGGACGCACAATTTGCAAAAGCAATTGCGACCATATATCACTGTCTTATCGGTGGATCTACGCGTCGATTGTCGTTGGATTTGAAGCCATTTTGGTCCGTGTTTTTATTAAGTACGCGCATTTAATGTTTAGAAAAATATAGTTGTCAACATTTTATGAACTTGGTTTGCTGTGATTTGGCTCTATCAGAATCAACTGAGAGTCATATCAGTGAGAGTGCTTTTAATGTTTTATTTATTTAGGATAATAAACAGCATTACAATTTATATTTATATTTAGAGTAAGTTACAAAATTAATACATTGTGACACCCACACCATTCGTCGTCATCATCATCAACTCATTGAACGTCCCCACCGAGCACGAGCACGCAAGCCCAGTGCGTATTGGCCGACTTCACGCACAACCTTTGAATCTCTTTGCTGGCGTGCGCAGGTTTCCTCGCGATGTTTTCCTTCACCGTAAGGGCGTGGGATATCATACATATAATTTCGAAAACATATTGATACGTCTACAACAAAGGGCAACAAAGGCCAACAGTCCACACCATTGAGCCACCGACGCCTATCGATAGTCGACTTACACAATCACAATTTATTTATGAAAATTTAATTTACGTCCGTAAATACTATCATATCTTTAAAAAAAATTGGGACTAACACAATTTTAATACTAGGAATATAAACAAACTTGCTGTTTTAGACTTTAGACTACATAAAGTAGGTAAATCTTTTATAGGAAGATGTATAAAGTTCTTCAATAAGGTACCGCAAAATATTTTCGAGTTACCTTTACATATGTTGAAAGCTAGAAAAAAAAACGGGTACTACACTATTGATGAATATTTATGTGATAAAAATCCATGGTCTTTAACTACTCAGCTACTTCAGTGTTTATAAAATATCTGTACATTAAAATAATTGTTTAAAAAAGGCTGTACTATTGAGTTTTCTTGGGTGCTTCTTTCTTAACAGGCCAAAACGCCGAAGCGCTTTTTTCCAAGTATCAAAATTCATTATTGTGCTTACTTTGGTATTTTAATATTTTTTTTGTATTCTTTTTGACGTTCATAAGTGCTTCTTGTAAGCCTAATCTTATTAAATGAATTTTGACTTTGACATCGAGCGGTAACACTGATAATACCCATTAAAGCACACGGATCTGCAGCTAGTCTTCGTGGTGGGTTACAGCTCGAGTTACCCATAGCCATGTGGGGTCGGGCCCTATGTGGATAGGGACTGAATGGCAAAACTGGAAAAGTACCAAATCACAGTTTAAATAAGCATTATTAATCCATCCACAAAGTTTGTGTTTCATTCCAAAATATACTAATTCATAAACTCGACTGCAACGTTTCTAACAGGCAATTAGCAATGTTGTATCTGTTGGCCGAACGTGCATAATATTGCACAAGTTTCTTGCAAGCACTCGGAGTTGCCCTGAAATACGTGTACGCCCCAATTGCACTATTTTACTTGACATACAACACTCAATGATATTCTGTATATAAAGGTAGATACGCCACCCGTGCCTCAAAAATCCCGCCAAAGAGAATTCAGTTGTACGCTCTTGGTTTAGGTGATTGTACGCTCATTCAAAATATGTGTATGTGTGCTGTCGCCGAATTTGGAACAATTTCAGTTGTTTTGTGAACATATCACGGATCTATACTTTTTACATCATTGACAACACTATACAAATTCAACTGTATATTTCTTGTTCAGATACTATTTTAATGTTGATGATTTAAAATGGTGATTGTATAGTAGAATGAATTGTTCAATGTTATTAACAATTCAAATCTATCATAAAACAGAACGAATGAGATCAATTTTACTATTGAGACATAAGAGCGTCGGTGGCTCAGTGGTGTGGACTGTCGCCTTCCTACCGGGAGGGCTGAGGTTCAAATCCCGACACGTACCAATGTATTTTCGAATTTTCGAAAAATATATGTACGTTATCCGACGCTCTTACGGTGAAGGAAAACATCGTGAGGAAACCTTCATGCACACCTGCGAAGAGATTCGAAGGTTGTGTGTGAAGTCGTCCAATCCGCACTGGGCCCGCGTGGACGACTAAGGCCTAATCACCCTATACGGGTAGGCTCGTGCCCCTCGGTGGGGACGTTTAATGAGCTGATGATGATGATTGAGACATAATAAGGATCTTACTATCGCATTTTTAATTTATCGGAATTGGGGACCAGGACCGGTTCTTTGGGAGGAAAAACTTAGAACGGCACTTAGGAGTTTAAGCTGCCACGAGTTTGGGGTTAGGAACCGTGAAAGACTGTGGTCGCAGTCAGAAGTAGGTGCTCGGATTGCAATTGTAAATGTGCAGTGTAGATTTAAGATACACAATATGCAATGCAGTAAACGAAACGATTAGTCAACATCACTGGAGACTGAAGATCTGGCAGCTACCTCGGTAAAAGAATTAGTTTAGCGAGTTCAAGTTATTAGACGATCATTCATACTTGCTTACTGGTACTTGTGAAGAAAACAACATATAGTCGTTAAAAAAACATCAAATTATTGGTAAAATATTTTAAGATATACTTAGTTTTAGGGTCTACAAAATGCTCAAGATTAAAGGAAACTCCTTTTATTTCGCATAGTAGACTTTGTTGTGCATTGTTCTCAGAATCACATTAGTGTTGAGGGATGAGCCAAAGTTTGCAGTGTCTTTAACTTTTTGTTACACTGTTGTACGTAGTTTCACCTGTTCACGTTCACTGAAACTTGTGCAATATGCATGTTTGCGCCTTAATGTACGGAGTTGCTAATCACAAGATATGACGTCACTTAAATTGATGCAAACTTTAAACTAAGTCATTAGCCTGGTATGAGAGCGTTTGAAAATAGAATTACACGTTCACGAGCAATTTAAACCGAGTAATACTGAAAATTGTGGGACATATTTAACAGTCGTTCTTAATTTCAATCAATAAAGGTATTTGCCACAGACATCAGAATATACATTAGACTGGACAAGCCGCCAAGTTTATAGGCAGTCCCAGTGTCGCAATTTCTTTTCGGATCTTACCTGTGAAAAGTTATTATATTTCTTGGTAAATTTACTGATTCATTGCGATGATGGTATGTTACAATTGCACAGGATGGCATTTTGGAAAAAAAACGGTAATTTCTTCTAATATTCGTGCGTCTTGACTCGTCTCACAGAGCGTAAACTGGTAGCCAGTGTATGCTCGTTGAGCTTACAGTTGTCGCACTTTAAACGCGGCTTGCCCCATCTCCTGTATTTGGAAATCTGTGGTATTTGCCTTAGATAAACAATAAACTACCTAGAAGCACAATCACACTCAAAAAGTGTCCGTGGTAAAAGTCTGCCCATCGCGTCAGTGGGGCAGTATTTCATTCATAATCACGTCGCTCGCTACATGTCATGGTAGTCTGTTCATGCTTTCGATTTTGTATTTTTTAATGACGCGTTATGGTCAAAATTTTAATGATTAATTTTATGTTATAAATATAATAATAAGTCAACGTATGTTACAAGCGGTTGGGACATTAATTGGTTAATCGTAAACCCGTCTGCCAAGCTAGAGTATTATAGTAAGTATAACTCTTTACTATCGTAAAAAAGAAGAAAAGGTCAGGATATCTCATCATTTTTGGCACCTCAAAATTTATGAAAGTCATCATGACTACGGCCTTAAACGCCAGTAAATGTAACCGTTATTATTAATTATAGCTATTATGAAAACCCTCTCAATGTTCACATCTGGGGTTTTGCTAATGTCTATTTACTCATCAATGCAAAAGCATGTCGTGCTTTGTTTTAATACTTAATTTTACTTAAAATTCTCGCTGCCCATGAAGTAATCACATTTGATATTATTGTTTGAAATTAACTCAGATGACGTTAGAGTTATTCATGCGGTATAAATAATATATAATCATTGGTGTTTTTATATCACCATATAGCCTTTATTAAACATGGGGTTTGTACTAAGATTTTAAATATATATATACATACAAATAATACATTGTACATATAAACTCACAGACCAATACGAACTGTCACAAAAAAAGTTTGTACTGCCCGTGCATCGATCCCACAAACCCTGGTTATCCGTTTTTTTATTTTCTTTGCCATAATAATAATGCTAAATAAAAGATCAACACAAGCGATATTTCACCATAATCGTCAAAGAGTACCTAAAAAATTCATGGTTTTATAAACTTGTTGTTTTACAAGCAGTTAATGGCAAATTAGAACAGTATTCAATATAAAACTGATTAAAAAGGAAAGTTTCGTTTTTCTATTAATTTATCAAACAGCTCGTTTAACTTTAAAAGTATACTATCGTCTATAATTTATACGTAGAAATACACGAAAAAAATATAGTGTAATTTTGAATCAATTACTTATAATTATCTAACCGCTATTTAGCAGGGCAACATAAAATTTCATACCATTATAAGATAAAACCAAAAGAAAAATTATTGAACTAATTAAAAGCACGATTAATTGTTAGTATTTCTCGAAGCAAAATTCTGAAAAATTAAGGTGACGATATTGATAAGAAATTAAATTCTATAAATTCGAATATGTATAGATAAACGTATTCGTATTTATAGAATTTAATTTCCTTTTCAGCTTTAAGCTGGGTTTTCGAACCCCTCATTAATGAATACTAATAAGCGTTGTAAACCGATAGCGCGATTAACGAGAATTCATTCGAAATTTCATCAGCAGCCTCATTAAAACAAGATCTCAGCAAACACACAAGGGTCAGTTAATATGTCCAAACAAATTACTGTAAGGGCATTTGGATCCTTCCTTTGATACCTAAGGCGTGGAATTACGAAGGAAGTTTGAAGATAATTTGTCCGTATTTTCGACACAGGTCATATATACACATTTATTTAAAAATAATCAATAAATATATAAACAATAAATAATCAAAATAATCAGTGGTGTGCAGTGTTGACTTCCGAACGGGAGGGTGCAGGTTCAAATTCCGCCACGTACCAATGTGATTTCGAATTTTCAAACTTATTTTGTACGTTATCCGACGCTCGTACGGCGAAGGAAAACATCGTGAGGAAACCTCCGCACGCTTGCGAAGAGATTCAATGGTTGTGCGTGAAGTCGGCTAATCAGCACTGGACCCGCGTGGATGACTACACCATATGCGTGTAGGATCCTGTCCCTCGGCGGGGACGTTTGATGAGCTGATTATTATTTTGTAATTTGTTTATAAGAATAACCTTCCTTTGATGATAAGTATCTTGTCGTATTTTTAAAATAGTAGCTCGCAAAATTTGAGTCTAATAACTCAGGCCAAATCTATACTAAATATGTTCATAACACATTACCGTCCAACATAAAAGGTTTTTCATTTCAAATATTTACTGAGAAAAAAGTAGGGCCAAAGATACGACAAAGTAGGCTACAGCAAAGCTTCTCAGCTCAAAGATAAACACTATTTGGTAAGGATAAGTACGGAGTAGACGAGATAAAAGGGTTGCAGAGACACGTAACCAAATGTGGCCGTTGAAATAAAACTATTGTTAGGCAATGTATAGCTTACAATCGGTAGTTTGATGTATAATTCGTCGCGTATTGAAATAGTTAACAGTAAGGGATAAACCCTTAGACTACCAGATACGCTTTCATCGTCATCAGCTCATTAAATGTCCCCACCGAGGGGCAAGAGCCTGCCCGTACAGGGTTTTTAGACATTAGCCGTCCCCGCGAGCCCAATATGGGTTGGACGACTTCACGCATAACCATAGAATCTCTTCGCTGGCGTGCGCAGGTTTCCTCAAGATGTTTTCCTTCACCGTAAGAACGTCGGATAACTCGAAATCACATTGGTATCTGGCGGGATTTGAACCTTAAAGCGTCACAAATAATAAATTTTAAAAACAGACATATTCATGCTCTCCAATGTTTGTACTGCCCGGGGATCGAACACCTAACCCTTGTAGTAGTAGACGACGTCTCATCCATTATACCAAATGGGTCATCCCCAGGCTAGGTCCACTTGTATTCTTATATATCTCATGAAGGTGTGCTCTTAAAATACTCGTATGACTTCGCAGACAGATTTCAATATAAAACGACTGTTTTTGGCAGTTTTCTTAATTAGAAAACGTTTAAACATAATTTACCACATCCAAGGTTCGGAGCTCTGGTAAAGTTAAATATTTCGGGCAATTTTAACATTTTAATAAGCAATTTTCATTACCATAACCTTACCTATATGGTACGCGCTAAATTGTTAAATTAATTCAGTCTATTCTTAAATTCAACGTAATTTTATTAGCAATGGACTGCGCTGATATGCAATGTTATAAAGCTTAACCTTTATTTTAATTTTATTAGCTCTTTCAATGAATAAATAAGGCATATATACGTTGAATAAAATTTCCTAACTTTTTGACTTAGTATTTATTTTATTATTACTGAACCTTAACCATTATTTAGGTATATTAATAATAGAGATACTTACAAATACAAAGAGTTTTTTATATATCACAACGATGTTTTTCCATTTAATTTGGAGGAAGATCGATTATGAAACTGTACTACATAACAAGAATATGCGTTAAGGATATATTTTTGAGCGTCGGTGGCTCAATGGTGTGGACTGTCGCCTTCCTATCGGGAGGGCTGAGGTTCAAATCCCGCCACGTACCAATGTGTTTTCGAATTTTCGAAAATATATGTACGCCTGTGAAGAGATTCGAAGGTTGTGTGTGAAGTCGTCCAATCCGCACTGGGCCCGCGTGGACGACTAAGGCCTAATCACCCTATACGGGTAGGCTCGTGCCCCCTCGGTGGGGAATTCTAATGAGCTGATGATAATGATGATATATTTTTATTTCATACAACAGCTTAATTAACTAGACTAGGGTGTTTTCTATGTATAATATGTATGGTTTTACAAAAACAATTATATAAATATGTTAATCCGCTGTTTAGTACCCATATATCAGGCTTTACGCTTAACTTGGGGCTAAATGGCGCTGAGTGAATGTCAATGGATATTTATTTATTTAGACATAGAACTATTGCATTTACAACCGACATTATCTCAATAGCAATTAATTAGAACTTTGATATGCTAGTCATCACCTTCCATAGGTCTTAGACATTTATTTATTTAATACATTGCCTTACAAACTAACAGAATTGATCCAAAACGTTTATAAGCACAGTTATATTAACAGAATAATTAGAATGCAAAATAAATATATTGTTAGTAAAGATATGCAACCTCTAAGGCTAAATTAAGCGTATTATAATATGTCATTACAATTAAATCTATAATGTCAAAATAGATATAAAATTTAAATTACAATTCAAAATGTCAGAAAATATTTAGTTTTACATATTATTACAATATTTGGTGGTTGCATAGTTGACTGCTTTCTGAAGTAGAATGCTAAGATGGTCAGTAAATAATACTACAGTTATGAACGAGCATATCCCCCACGAAGCATAAAGCACGGTTATTGGGTGCATGGGCGGCGTACGTGGTGCGAACGTTGGGCCGTTGCAGGAGGACATGTATAAGAGCTTTGTGTCCAATAGTATGCAACAGGTAAGGTTGGCATGGACGCCTTTTAGATCATCTCTTGAGATCATCCGGGTTTAAGAAGCCATACTAATGTCGTCTCGGACGACAGACTTTGTTGACGGATATTTAATAACTTACATATATAAATTACATGAATTACTTGCAACACAATGTAATATTTATTACTTGCATCACTGAATCTGTCGTGGTCTATTGGTGAGCCACAAGGTGAGCAAACTAAGACTAATCGACCCATTTTATGTAATGGTTGAGACGTCTACTACACCAAGGGCTCTGGGTTCGATCCTTGGGCAATACAAACATTTGTCTGTTTATATTGGTCTGAGTATTTTCTAATATAATATGTATTTACAAAAAAAAACGAGTATGGTTATCAGTTGTATAGTACCGTGATACTAGCTTCACGCATAACTTGGGCCAAGGTTGCGTTGTGTGAATGTCAGTCGAAATTTATATAGTGTCTTTGTTACTAGCGACCCGACCCATCTTCGCATGGTTGCAATGCTGATTAATGGAATTTATTATACATGTAACCTTCCCAGTCAATCACTCTATTTATAAATAAAAACTTTCTTCTCTCTATTTTAAAGATAAAGAGACTTTGTCTGTCCGCGTCTCGGCAAGCGTAGCGTAGGACGCATTCCGGCCGGATGGTCCGACGACTTGCGAAAGGTCGCTAGTGAAGGCTGGATGAGGAAGACCGGGATATCTGGCGCGAAATGGGGGAAACCTATGTCCAGCTGTGGACTGCGATAGGTTGAATAGGAAAGAGACTTTGTTTTATACTGTGTAGTGATTACTGACCATCCCTTTCACTTGATGACGTAAACAAAAACTTAGAGCTTTGAAGAGAGACTTTGCTATTCCAAAAAACCTCGTAATACCTGTTACTAACGGCTCCACTATTATGAGTATAAAAGACTTGAAAATCCTCGCAATAGTGTTCGTCACTACGCGTTATTGCGAGGTCGCGACTTATAGAATATTCGGCGCTCGCATAAAAAGGAATGGTTGAGGCGTAATATCCCTCTTTTCCGTTCACCCTCCAGCTAAGGAAATTGCTGCCATATATCGAGGCTTATCTGTAGATCTATTTACATCTCGGGAATGTCGCAACGGGTTTCTTCCTTCCGCTTGGACAGGCGGTGTTCGGTGAATGAACGTAGATGGTCCGCAGTGCGCTCGCTAAGTTGTTTTTATGCAGTCTGCAGTTTGTGTTAGTGGTCTTGGATCAGATATGTATCTTAACTGTGTAGTCTAGATATACCATGGCATTATACTTGTTAATTGTTACGACGACATGGATATTGCTGGATAACAATAACCCAGTGATGTAAAAAAGTATAGCTTCGTGATATGCTCACAACACATTAAAAACGCTCTTACGGTGAAGGAAAACATCGTGAGGAAACCTTCATGCACGCCTGCGAAGAGATTCGAAGGTTGTGTGTGAAGTCGTCCAATCCGCACTGGGCCCGCGTGGACGACTAAGGCCTAATCACCCTATACGGGTAGGCTCGTGCCCCTCGGTGGGGACGTTTAATGAGCTGATGATGATGATGATGACATTAAAAAAAAGTGTTCTAAATGTAGTGACAGCACATATACACACATTTCGAATGAGCGTACATTTACCTAAACAAAAGAGTACAAACTGTACACTGTTCGACGGTTCGTTTTTGAGGCACGGATGGCGTATCTACCTTTATATATACAGAATATCATTGCAATAATCTAGATTATAACGCTGATAGAAACCTACTCAAAATACCGATGCAGCGGAACGTGCCACATTCGACATCGGAAGGAGCATCGTCTAATTCCACCATCAAACAATTGTCACGCGGTTTAGTAATAATTAATAATTGCAATTTCTTTTCAACACCTTTGATTCCACCATCAAACAATTGTCACGCGGTTTAGTAATAATAAAAATTATAATTTCTTAGTAATATAACTTTGATTTATTTATGTATTTTTTGCCACTCTCGGCCGTCGCCTTTGTAATTAGCGCAGTCGTACCTACGCTCCCAAAGGGAATCTGATTGGTAACCTAGGTTATTGCTATTCGGGAATATCCATGTGGTCTTAAATGTAACATATGCGTGGTATGATCATCGGTGGCTCAATGGTGTGAACTGTTGCCCTCCTATCGGAGGGCTGAGGTTAAATCCCGCCACGTATCAATACGTTTTCGAATTTTCGAAAATATTTGTACGTTATCCGACGCTGCTACGGTGAAGGAAAATATCGTGAGGAAACCTGCGCACGCCTGCGAAGAGATTCAAAGGTTGTGCGTGAAGTCGGCCAAACCGCACTGAGCCCGCTTGGACGACTAAGGCCTAATCACCCTATACGGGTAGGCTCGTGCCCCTCGGTGGAGACGTTTAATGAGCTGATGGTGATGGTGTTAATAAAAACACACACATACAGGACATGTATGCTAGGTGGTAGACCTCGGTACTGAGTCGACTAGGTAGGTACCACCGCACCAACGTACGTGCCAAATATCATTCCGTGCAATAGTGTTTTTTACTTCTGGGATATGGGAACTGTAGCTGGTAAAATTACCGCGTATGAGAGACCTAACATCTGTCATTTCGGGTGTCGAGATCAAGGCGGTGTTGGCAGAAAGTAATGACAGATGCTGTTATTGATTTCCGCCAACTCTTAATCTGTCATGTTCAACAACTGACCGTAACGTTAATTTAATGACATAAAATCTAATGTGTGTGTTTTTTATGACATCTTATGCAGTGACCGGGACGAGCATCTTGTGGTCGTTCACATGCCTACTCATTAGAAAATAGTGCCGAAGAAAACTAGAAATTTTTTTTTCTAAACAGCACTGTTCTGCTCCCTAAGACGCCAAAGGTTACTAAGTTTGGTAACCTTTCTTAAAACACAGATATTGAAATTATTATTAATTCTTAAGCTGTTTTTTAGCGTTGCGCTTAATAACTACCAAGGCGACGCAGTATTATGTTTACCACATAATTTTGGGTTATATTTCGAAGACTACGGGAAATACAAAGTCCTTGTTACAACTTATTTATAGACTGACACATTTCGATTCCTTTGGGGCAGGCTTAGCCTTGTGTGGGAGTCTTCTCATCTGGTAAGTGTGTTTAATATAATGTGTTGATAAATAAAACATTTAAATTAATTGACGTAATGGAAACAATCTATGTTCAAATACAAAACAGTAGATGTTTATTAAGGTAATAAAAAAATTAAGTTCGGATTCAATGTGGATTTTAAGTGCTATTTATATAAAAATAATATAAAAAATATGTAAACTTAATAAAAAAGTGTAATTCAAATCTTTTGACCGACAGAGACGCCTTAAAGCGTCACGAACAATTGAATTTTGATTGTGTCTGGATAGCGGGCGGTCGATGGGTTAAATGGAAAATAAATTTTCGAGTATGTGCAACTGCTTCCTCTTGGTAAAGTGGTCATCACTGTATGATCTTTGTATTCTGCGAGGACTACAAAGCTCAATAGGTCGACACACACTAATTAGAAAGGGGTTCATGTGTGTTGTTTCGACCCAGGGTGCCACNCTTAAGGATAACAAAAAAACTACTCGAAGCACAATCACAACTCAAAAAGTCCGTGGTAAAAGTCTGCCATCGCGTCAGTGGGGCAGTATTTCATTCATAATCACGTCGCTCGCTACATGTCATGGTAGTATGTTCATGCTTTCGATATTGTATTTTTTAATGACACGTTATGGTCAAAATTGTAATGATTAATTTTATGTTATAAATATAATAATAAGTCAACGTATGTTACAAGCGGTTTGGACTTTAATTGGTTGACATTTATTCGTGATTGTGCATCAAGTACTTATTATCTAAGGTATTTGCAAAATTCACTGGATAGCGCAACATTGAAAAAATATAGGAGTAATACTTTTATGAAAGTTAGTTATTATACAGCAAAAGCTTTACTATCGTAAAAAAGAAGAAAAGTAGGATATCTCATCATTTTTGGCACCTCAAAATTTATGAAAGTCATCATGACTACGGCCTTAAACGCCATAAATGTAACCGTTATTATTAATTATAGCTATTATGAAAACCCTCTCAATGTTCACATCTGGGTTTTGCTAATGTCTATTTACTCATCAATGCAAAAGCAGTCTGCTTTGTTTTAATATTAATTTTACTTAAAATTCACGCTGCTCATGAAGTAATCACATTTGATATTTGTTTGAAATTAACTCGATGACGTTAGAGTTATTATGCGGTATAATATATAATCATTGGTGTTTATATCACCATATAGCCTTTATTAAACATGGGTTTGTACTAGATTTTATATATATATACATACAAATAATACATTGTACATATAAACTCACAGACCAATACGAACTGTCAAAAAAAGTTTGTACTGCCCGTGCATCGATCCACAAACCCTGGTTATCCGTTTTTATTTTCTTTGCCATAATAATAATGCTAAATAAAGATCAACACAAGCGATATTTCCCATAATCGTCAAAGAGTACCTAAAAAATTCATGGTTTTATAAACTTGTTGTTTTACAAGCAGTTAATGGCAAATTAGAACAGTATTCAATATAAAACTGATTAAAAAGGAAAGTTTCGTTTTTCTATTAATTTATCAAACAGCTCGTCTAGCTTTAAAAGTATACTATCGTCTATAATTTATACTTAGAAATACACGAAAAAAATATAGTGTAATTTTGAATCAATTACTTATAATTATCTTACCGCTATTTAAGCAGGGCAACAACAATTTCATACCATTATAAGATAAAACAAAGAAAAATTATTGAACTTATTAAAAGCACGATTAATTTTAGTATTTCTCGAAGCAAAATTCTGAAAAATTAAGGTGACGATATTGATAAGAAATTAAATTCTATAAATTCGAATATGTATAGATAAACGTATTCGTATTTATAGAATTTAATTTCCTTTTCAGCTTTGCTGGGTTTTCGAACCCCTCATTAATGAATACTAATAAGCGTTGTAACCGATACGCGATTAACGAGAATTCATTCGAAATTTCATCAGCAGCCTCATTAAAACAAGATCTCAGCAAACACACAAGGTCAGTTAATATGTCCAAACAAATTACTGTAAGGGCGTTTGGATCCTTCCTTTGATACCTAAGGCGTGGAATTACGAAGGAAGTTTGAAGATATTTGTCCGTATTTTCGACACAGGCATATACACATTATTAAAAATAATCAATAAATATATAAACAATAAATAATCAAATAATCAGTGTGCAGTGTTGACTTCCGAAGGGAGGGTGCAGGTTCAAATTCCGCCACGTACCAATGTGATTTCGAATTTTCAAACTTTTGTACGTTATCCGACGCTCGTACGGCGAAGAAAACATCGTGAGGAAACCTCCGCACGCTTGCGAAGAGATTCAATGGTTGTGCGTGAAGTCGGCTAATCAGCACTGGACCGCGGGATGACTAACCATATGCGTGTAGGCCTGTCCCTCGCGGGACGTTTGATGAGCTGATTATTATTTTGTAATTGTTTTATAAGAATAACCTTCCTTATGATAAGTATCTTGTCGTATTTTTAAAATAGTAGCTCGCAAAATTTGAGTCTAATAACTCAGGCCAAATCTATACTAAATATGTTCATAACACATTACCGTCCAACATAAAAGGTTTTTCATTTCAAATATTTACTGAGGAAAAAGTAGGGCCAAAGATACGACAAAGTAGGCTACAGCAAAGCTTCTCAGCTCAAAGATAAACACTATTTGGTAAGGATAAGTACGGAGTAGACGAGATAAAAGGGTTGCAGAGACACGTAACCAAATGTGGCCGTTGAAATAAAACTATTGTTAGGCAATGTATAGCTTACAATCGGTAGTTTGATGTATAATTCGTCGCGTATTGAAATAGTTAACAGTAAGGGATAAACCCTTAGACTACCAGATACGCTTTCATCGTCATCAGCTCATTAAATGTCCCACCGAGGGGCAAGAGCCTGCCGTACAGGTTTTTAGACATTAGCCGTCCCCGCGAGCCCAATATGGGTTGACGACTTCACGCATAACCATAGAATCTCTTCGCTGCGTGCGCAGGTTTCCTCAAGATGTTTCCTTCACCGTAAGAACGTCGGATAACTCGAATCACATTGGTATCTGGCGGGATTTGAACCTTAAGCGTCACAATAATAAATTTTAAAAACAGACATATTCATGCTCTCCAATGTTTGTACTGCCGGGATCGAACCTAACCCTTGTAGTAGTAGACGACGTCTATCCATTATTACCAAATGGGTCATCCCAGGCTAGGTCCACTTGTATTCTTATATATCTCATGAAGGAGTGCTCTTAAAATACTCGTATGACTTCGCAGACAGATTTCAATATAAAACGACTGTTTTTGGCAGTTTTCTTAATTAGAAAACGTTTAAACATAATTTACCACATCCAAGGTTCGAGTCTGGTAAAGTTAAATATTTCGGGCAATTTTAACATTTTAATAAGCAATTTTCATTACATAACCTTACCTATATGGTACGCGCTAAATTGTTAAATTAATTCAGTCTATTCTTAAATTCAACGTAATTTTATTAGCAATGGACTGCGCTGATATGCAATGTTAATTAACCTTTATTTAATTTTATTAGCTCTTTCAATGAATAAATAAGGCAATATACGTTGAATAAATGTCCTACTTTTTGACTTAGTATTTATTTTATTATTACTGAACCTTAACCATTATTTAGGTATATAATAATAGAGATACAATACAAAAGTTTTTTATGTATCACAACGATGTTTTTCCATTAATTTAGGAGGATCGATTATGAAACTGTACTATATAACAAGAATATGCGTTAAGGATATATTTTATTTCATACAACAGCTTAATTAACTAGACTATGTATATTATGTAGGTTTCTATGTATATTATTATGGTTTTACAAAACAATTATATAAATATGTTAATCACATTATGTACCCATATATCAGCTTTACGCTAACTCTGGGTCTAAATGGCGCTGAGTGAATGTCATGGATATTATTATTAGACATAAACTACAAGAACTTGAGCTCGGTGGCTCATGGTGTGACGTCGCCTTCCTACCGGAGGCTGAGGTTCAAATCCCGACACGTACCAATGTATTTCGAATTTTCGAAAATATATATACGTTATCCGACGCTCTTTCGGTGAAGAAAACATATGAGAACCTTCATGCACACCTGGAAGAGATTCGAAGGTTGTTTGTGAGTCGTCCATCCGCACTGGGCCCGCTGGACGACTAAGGCCTAATCACCCTAACGGGTAGGCTCGTGCCCCCTCGGTGGGACGTTAATGAGCTGAGGATGATGATGTCAAAATAGATATAAAATTTCCGTGGTCTGTTGTGAGCCACAAGGTGAGGGCAAACTAAGACTAATCGACCCATTTTATGTAATGGTTGAGACGTCAACTACACCAAGGCTCTGGGTCGATCCTTGGGCAATACACATTGTCTGTTTATATTGGTCTGGTATTTCTAATATAATTGTATTTACAAAAAAAAACGAGTATGGTATCAGTTGTATAGTACCGTGATACTAGCTTCACGCATAACTGGGCCAAGGTTGCGTTGTGTGAATGTCAGTCGAAATTAATAGTGTCTTGTTACTAGCGACCCGACCCATCTTCGCATGGTTGCAATGCTGATTAATGGAATTATATACATTAACTTCCCAGTCAATCACTCTATTTATAAATAAAAACTTTCTTCTCTCTATTTTAAAGATAAGAGACTTTATCTGTCCGCGTCTCGGCAAGCGTAGCGTAGGACGCATTCCGGCCGGATGTCCTACGACTTGCGAAAGTCGCTAGTGAGGCTGGATGAGAAGACCGGATATCTGGCGCGAAATGGGAAACCTATGTCACTGTGACTCTGCGATAGGTTGAATAGGAAAGAGACTTTGTTTTATACTGTGTAGTGATTACTGACCATCCCTTTCACTTGATGACGTAAACAAAAACTTAGAGCTTTGAAGAGAGACTTTGCTATTCCAAAAAACCTCGTAATACCTGTTACTAACGGCTCCACTATTATGAGTATAAAAGACTTGAAAATCCTCGCAATAGTGTTCGTCACTACGCGTTATTGCGAGGTCGCGACTTATAGAATATTCGGCGCTCGCATAAAAAGGAATGGTTGAGGCGTAATATCCCTCTTTTCCGTTCACCCTCCAGCTAAGGAAATTGCTGCCATATATCGAGGCTTATCTGTAGATCTATTTACATCTCGGGAATGTCGCAACGGGTTTCTTCCTTCCGCTTGGACAGGCGGTGTTCGGTGAATGAACGTAGATGGTCCGCAGTGCGCTCGCTTAGTTGTTTTTATGCAGTCTGCAGTTTGTGTTAGTGGTTCTTAAGCGTAAGTCTAATATACCATGGCATTATACTTGTTATATGTTACGACGACATGGATATTGCTGAATAACAATCACCCAGTGATGTAAAAAAGTATAGCTTCGTGATATGCTCACAACACATTCGAAAAAAAGTGTTCCAAATGTAGTGACAGCACATATACACACATTTCGAATGAGCGTACATTTACCTAAACAAAAGAGTACAAACTATACACTCTTCGACGGTTCGTTTTTGAGGCACGGATGGCGTATCTACCTTTATATATACAGAATATCATTGCAATAATCTAGATTATAACGCTGATAGAAACCTACTCAAAATACCGATGCAGCGGAACGTGCCACATTCGACATCGGAAGGAGCATCGTCTAATTCCACCATCAAACAATTGTCACGCGGTTTAGTAATAATTAATAATTGCAATTTCTTTTCAACACCTTTGATTCCACCATCAAACAATTGTCACGCGGTTTAGTAATAATAAAAATTATAATTTCTTAGTAATATAACTTTGCTTTATTTTTGTATTTTTTGCCACTCTCGGCCGTCGCCTTTGTAATTAGCGCAGTCGGTAGGATACGAACCTACGCTCCCAAAGGGAATCTGATTGGTAACCTAGGTTATTGCTATTCGGGAATATCCATGTGGGTCTTAAAATGTAACATATGCGTGGTATGATCATCGGTGGCTCAATGGTGTGAACTGTTGCCCTCCTATCGGGAGGGCTGAGGTTTAAATCCCGCCACGTATCAATACGTTTTCGAATTTTCGAAAATATTTGTACGTTATCCGACGCTGCTACGGTGAAGGAAAATATCGTGAGGAAACCTGCGCACGCCTGCGAAGAGATTCAAAGGTTGTGCGTGAAGTCGGCCAAACCGCACTGAGCCCGCTGGACGACTAAGGCCTAATCACCCTATACGGTAGCTCGTGCCCCTCTGGACGTTTAATGAGCTGATGGTGATGGTGTTAATAAAACACACACATACAGACATGTATGCTAGTGGTAGACCTCGTACTGAGTCGACTAGGTAGGTACCACCGCACCAACGACGTGCCAAATATTTCCGTGCAATAGTGTTTTACTTCTGGGATATGGAACTGTAGCTGTAAAATACCGCGTATGAGAGACCTAACATCTGTCATTTCGGTGTCGAGATCAAGGCGATGTTGGCAGAAAGTAATGACAGATGCTGCTATTGATTTCCGCCAACACTTAATCTGTCATGTTCAACAACTGACTGTAACGTTAATTTAATGACATAAAATCTAATGTGTGTGTTTTTTATGACATCTTATGCAGTGACCGGGACGAGCATCTTGTGGTCGTTCACATGCCTACTCATTAGAAAATAGTGCCGAAGAAAACTAGAAATTTTCTCTAAACACACTGTTCTGCTCCCTAAGACGCCAAAGGTTACTAAGTTTGGTAACCTTTCTTAAAACACAGATATTGAAATTATTATTAATTCTTAAGCTGTTTTTTAGCGTTGCGCTTAATAACTACCAAGGCGACGCAGTATTATGTTTACCACATAATTTTGGGTTATATTTCGAAGACTACGGGAAATACAAAGTCCTTGTTACAACTTATTTATAGACTGACACATTTCGATTCCTTTGGGGCAGGCTTAGCCTTGTGTGGGAGTCTTCTCATCTGGTTAAGTGTGTTTTAATAATAATGTGTTTTGATAAATAAAACATTTAAATTAATTTGACGTAATGGAAACAATCTATGTTCAAATACAAAACAGTAGATGTTTATTAAGGTAATAAAAAAATTAAGTTCGGATTCAATGTGGATTTTAAGTGCTATTTATATAAAAATAATATAAAAAATATGTAAACTTAATAAAAAAGTATAATTCAAATCTTTTGACCGACAGAGACGCCTTAAAGCGTCACGAACAATTGAATTTTGATTGTGTCTGGATAGCGGGCGGTCGATGGGTTAAATGGAAAATAAATTTTCGAGTATGTACAACTGCTTCCTCTTGGTAAAGTGGTCATCACTGTATGATCTTTGTATTCTGCGAGGACACAAAACATGAAACATTTAGGGATTGCAGACAGAATCACCTATTTCACCTGATTCTCCGAAAACAAAGATAATTCCATGCTTCAGAGGTGTTAAGCTGTTTGTCATCGCTACTATCTTAGGATGGTAGTTAACCCTTTGACCACCAATGACGTCTTAAGGCGTCAGACACAATAGATTTTCTATTATGTCTGGATTCCCAGCGCTCAATAGGTCGACACACACTAATTAGAAAGGGGTTCATGTGGTGGGTTTCGACCAGGTTGCCACTTATAATGGGAAAAATATCGGGACGATCGGACATCCATGATTGACGTTCGAAGTTTAGTCCAATCAATGACGCATGTGTGACAGTCTAAGGAAAATGAAAATTTATTTTGTATTGGATCTAACGATAATTTAAATTTTCAATTTTGTTTTTGTTACGAGCCGATAATAATTCTTTATCATATTTGTTATATTTCATGTTATATGATTCATCCTTTCGCATATTGACAAAAATCGGGACAATGCCTTCGAAATCGGGACTGTCCCGGAAAAATCAGGACGGGTGGCAACCCTGGTTTCGACCCAATTTTCGCATAGTCTTGCTGTGTAAGAAGGTCTGTCCATACAGTGGGCCGTAAAAGGCAGACGACGAAAGCACTCCTTCAAAATCTTGAGCTTATAATTTCTAGTTGCTATTTCAAAATAACAAATGGGTGTCACAAATAAATTTCTAAAAATAAACTCAAATAGTCAGCTCCAAGCAAAAAGTAAGTATCATAACATCTCAAAGGGAACAAAAATAAACTATTTAATTGTAGAAAACCACAAAGCGACAACTGTAGCAAGAACAAAGTAGCTTATTCGAGAACTTCGCTGTCTTTATTATGAACTAGTTCATGAAATAATATGAAGACAATACACAGACTTTATCTTAATATAACAAGAAACACCACAACTTTTGGAGTCACAAAATAAAAAAATACTCGGTGAAAGACTCGATACTGAGTCGTCTAGGTAGGTACCACCGCCGTGCCAGTTACCGTCCCGTGAAATAAGTGTGTCACGCACTGAAGTGTTTCGGGATGAGGGCACTGAAATTACCGGGTATAAGAGACCTAGCATCTGTTGTCTTGGGTGTCGGGCGCAGTGTGGTATTGATGAAGAATGATAACTGTCTATAAGTTGTCAATTTTCCTTCAATGCTGCTCTGTCATGGCCGAGCGTATTACTTACCACCAGGTGACCTGACCGTCCTGTACATTCTGTAACATAAAAAAATATTTGAACCCAATATCGTTGAATGTGACATCATTATCAGTATCCTGTAGCATACCAATGAATAGGCCTTCCAACAGTATAGTTATGGAGAGATTGGAATATAAACAACGCAGGCTCAATGCGGATTGGTAAATGTTAACAATTGTCCTAAGACTAGAGCGTCGGTGGCTCAGTGGTGTGGACTGTCGCCTTCCTACCGGGAGGGCTGAGGTTCAAATCCCGACACGTACCAATGTATTTTCGAATTTTCGAAAAATATATGTACGTTATCCGACGCTCTTACGGTGAAGGAAAACATCGTGAGGAAACCTTCATGCACGCCTGCGAAGAGAATCGAAGGTTGTGTGTGAAGTCGTCAAATCCGCACTGGGCCCGCGTGGACGACTAAGGCCTAATCACCCTATACGGGTAGGCTCGTGCCCCTCGGTGGGGACGTTTAATGAGCTGATGATGTCCTAAGACTGTAGCTGAGACAAACGGCTTAACATGGCTTCCGAAGCTCGGAGTCATTTTTTCAGACGTCAGTCAGTTTCAGCCTGGAATATCCTTATTATAAATATCCACTGACATTCACACTGCGCCATCGAGCCCTAAGTTAAGCGTGAAGCTTGCAGTATAGGTACTACACAATGGATAAATATAATTATATACTATTTTTGTAAATAAATACATATGATACATACAAACACTCAGACCAATACAAACAGACATGTTCATGCACACAAATATTGGTACTGCCCGGGGAACGAACCCGAACCCTTGGTGTAGTAGCCGTCTCAACCATTACACCAAACTAAACTAACTTAATTGGGAAAAACAGCACAAAGTGACTTTTACTATACGGTCTTCATGCGGGTCTCGACCTAAGACCCGCGGATCTCGCAACGATCTAAGCTATCGCTCAAACCACTAAACTACGAAGGCATTACGATAGTTAATCATGACACTAATCTTTAATACATTGCTATTCACCAAACAACTTCAATTCGTATACGTTTGATAGTTATTTCTACTTTCATCGACTGTGTTAGTCCAAAACAAAAACATTTCCCAAAACAAAAGCCACTCTCGCCAACAATGGGGTACGGTGTACGAAACAGTAACGAACTATGGCAACTCGTATTTATTATACACGGACCTTCTATTGTCCTTTTGAAAGTGAAACTTTCGGTGAAACAAATAAAAAATATGGCACGCATCACGGAACACAAGGGTGAAGTTACATCATTGCTTGTGTCATATCATACATCATTTCAGTTGCCAAGAGAACTTCTGGAATTGTTTTTCAGTAGTATGGGATCGGTGGTTGAATGGTGTGGACTGTCGCCCTCCTACCGGGAGGGCCGAGGTTCAAATCCCGCCACGTACCAATGTGTTTTCGAATTTTCAAAAAACATTTGTACGTTATCCGACGCTCTTACGGTGAAGGAAAACATCGTGAGTAAACCTGCGCACGCCTGCGAAGAGATTCGAAGGTTGTGCGTGAAGTCGTCCAACCCGCACTGGGCCCGCGTAGACGACTAAGGCCTAATCACACCCTATACGGGTAGGCTCGTGCCCCTCGGTTAATGAGCTGATTATAGATGATGATGTATGGGATCACTAATAGAATGGATGGCTACCTGCTGGCTTACCATAAGTTTGATCTGGAATGTGGGGATAGTAATATCTGTTTCTAGACTTCTCCAAGCCTCCGAAAGTGTCCAAGACTTCAAGTCCCAATTTGCGCGGGACGTCCCAATTTTCAGGGACCTGAGAATGCGTCCCGATCGGGACGATATTGTCCCGATAAATTAAAGAAGAAAATCAGATATTTCATTTAAATAAAATATTATTTACGCTACATAAGTTCTACTAATTACATCAATGTCATTCAAAATGGTACGTTATCACCGCATCGCAATGTTTATTGTCCCGATTTGCAATCTCAAATTCCGGTTTTTTGGCCCCGTGTCCCGATTTAAAACGAATCGTACCTGGCAACACTAGTCCGAACCTACATGACGCATTTACAATGTGCGGATGCACTTAGCGCTAGCCCGCAGTCTTTCACCAGACCTAGTGCACGGACCCAGAGGACTTTAGTCGGTAGGAGTCCGACATAACAGCTCGTTCCCCCAGAATGGGCAGTATATCATCATCGGCTCATTAAACGTCCCCACCGAGGGGCACGAGCCTACCCGTATAGGGTGATTAGGCCTTAGTCGTCCACGCGGGTTGAACGACTTCACGCACAACCTTTAAATCTCTTTGCAGGCGTGCGTAAAGGTCTCCTCACGATGTTTTCCTTCACCGTAAGACGGTTGGATAAAGTACATATAATTTCGAAAATTCGAAAGCACATTGGTACGTGGCGGGATTTGAACCTCAGCCCTCCCGGTAGGAGGGCAACAGTTCACACCATTGAGCCAACTACGCTCCAAAAAATGGGCAGTATACAATGCAGATTCCCGTCTTTAAAAATATGAAGGTGTGATGTTGGCCACAATGTAATTTATAGGTAAAGAAAAAGTTGCTAATAAAAGTTTCATTTAGTCTTTCGTGCTAAAGTATTTGAACTAGGTCGAGTTTTGTCAACTGATTTATGATTATATTCAAGCTGGAAATATTGCATCAAAGTTACGAAAATGGACATCTAAGCACCCAGACTTAATGAGCACAGGTTAATGGTTAACGTTAGCCAAATAATGCTTTCTGTTTACCAGTTAGCATTTTTATTATTTGTTATTTCTTATCTACCGAGTTCACTACGAGTCTAACTTGTCACCTACATACGTAAGTATAATAAACATGACTGCAACTTATACACCGACATCTTACAAAGCACCTTAAGCGACATGCACGCGAGTTATTTATCTGGAAACTTAGGGAAATCTCAAGAAAGTTGGTAACTTTTTACTTCAAATTGTTGTCACGCAACTCGTGTGTTAGCGGAATTATAATGGAGTGGGGTGTCTAAATGAGCGCGTTTATCTTTGCAAGTGATTCTATTTTTAGGTAAAAACGTTGACGTTGTGCTCGCGGCTTAACACGTATATTTCATGTGTATCTAAAATGTAATAACACAGTTTTATTTTAGTGTCATTCATTATTGTGATTTCAAAATGTCTACCTAAATAGTCGAAAGCGGAAGAAACGTGTCAAAGTTAAGGTACTCGAGTGAAGTTGTTTCAAACGTATTTTTTAATCTGTCTGTCGGCTAACCTAAATCAAGTTGAAGCTTGGTACTGTATCTTTTCAGGATCAAAGGTTATTTCATGCAGCTCTCAGAGAAGTTACTGTTATAAATCATACATTGTGTCGATAAAATTGGGTTACTTCATTTTTGCGAAAAAGCTTACTAAACAGCAGAAACAAAGTTAGTGCGGAAATCAACGTACACCTAACACTTATTTGGTCAGGATGCTCATAACACTGGCTCAAGCAAATTGTTGTTTGCCCAAATCGATGGCGGCGAATGCTTTGGGAACACCCAGAAAGTTCCCCGACGAAATGACGCCAGCTTCCGCCCAAATCCGGCAAACCTCCATCACAGACTTGACGGATTTTGGAGACTAATAAGCCCAAATCGAAGTATACCCAGCT